>VZSF01008499.1:0-34391 GCA_013398295.1 Chionis minor | reverse complement strand
AAAAAAAAAAAAAAAAAAATCAGGCAAGACAAGAATACACAGTGTAATTTCAGAATTAGGGGGGGTTTAATAATTTGTTTTCAACAAGGGAAGAAAATTATTTTGAAGATAATCTTATAGTCTCACAGCCCCTTCATTTCCTTCAGATGCTGGATTCTTTAATATGGGAAAAATACTCAGTACTCTTATTTACAGTCTGTGAATTGTAACAGTAATCATCTCAGTGATAATAATGGTGTTTTTTTCCACACAATGCGGATTTTCAAGTAGAGCATGCATTTTCAAAAAGTCTATGAAACTAAAGCATAAACAATTTCTAAAGTATTCTTAGGTTTTGATTTTTAATTAACTTACACAACAAAAGGATGAAAAATTGACTTTCTTGGAAGCAACGTAAAGAAGCATGTTTAAAATCCCGTTAGATGCTTACAGATGCTTATCTGTTGCTTGAGGTACCCACATAAATTAAAAAATTTGGCTGCAACCCATGTATCCTTAGAGAGCTTAATGTACGTGGCGCCCAGGGATTTTGGAAATGAGGTCTAGACTGTTGAAAATATTAACAAGTAGTAGTATCATAATCTGTCCCACACATGTGAAATGTTAAAATTGCCTTAACCCTTTTGTTCCATCATTTGACTAGAATATATGACTGACTGGGAGAGTTCTGGAATTCTAAAGGTAGCTCTACCTTCATGAGAAAACACTGCATGGAAATTGGTCCCTCAATCGAGAACTGAGCTTTAGAAATCTTGCTGAAAGGATTAGCATCCTTCTCAACTTTGAACTACTACATTAAGTAGATGAATAAAAAAAGATTTGTTTGAAACACTGCTTTCTACAACAAAGTAGAGCTGGAAACTACACTGACTGTTAAGACTTGCCTGGCAATGGCTGCAAAACTAGCATGTAACGAGGAGTAATATACAAGTTGGGAATATAGTTTTATATATATAGTTATGTTTAATAAAATGCCTGTTATTTAATGAGATTTCTCAAAGTGAAAGATAGAAGAGACACTGCGTTTTCTCCCACGTGAAACTCAAAAGGATCATTAGAGACACCTAGAACATGGATTACAATATAGTACATCTCCTAAGCTACTAAACTGCCACGACCTAGCTGAGGATGAAGTTGACCTAGCAATAACTACACTTAATGTGCACATGTTGTATCTAAATGTGAGCTGCTCAATAGAGGCTCCATTTCGTTGACCACCCAGCTGTACACTCCCACCACCTTCCTCAAGGCAGAGGTATCAATCACACAACGGCAGACAGTGTGTCAGCTCAGCTCTTTTACTGAACCCAAACCCCAGCCCTGAATAAGAACAGCTAAATACGGTGAGCGGTTTGTGGTGAGTTCAGCAGCTGAGCAGAAGACCCACCTAGTCCCGTGGCTGCACCATCTGATGCATGGGTCGGGGGTGATGCAGGTAGCAGGCAGGTCACACAAAGTGTATCCTAAAAACAGGCCCTCAGCCCAGAGATTTGCAAAGAAGCAGGTATGTTACAGCATGCCCAGTCTCAATTTGCTGCTACGGCTTGCCCAGCACCAAGGGAAGCTGCTGGAACGGTGAGGGCTGTTGAAGAGCTTGCAGTGTCAACTTTGTCTCTGTATAGCCTGTCACCGCAGCATGTGAAGGGGTCCCCTGGGGATCTGCCCCTCACAGCAGGCAAGGAGCAAGGGCTGGTGTGCTGCTCCGGCTCTGTGAGCTCCCACAGGGCAGGAGAGCAGCAGGCTGGACCCCTTCAGATGGCAGCCTGGTGACCATCTGCAGGGCAGGGCTCAGCACACTTGTATCTTGGACATGAAAAATGCACTTCTTCACCCTTACGGTAAGCACCCAAGGCCCAGGCTTGTTCTATTTGCCAGCTGGGCTCTCCTCCTGCTTGCCTGTCTCCCACACTCATTCTATCTTTGATCCTCTCAAGGAGAAAAAGGATCTAGAAGAGCTTGTGGAAAACTTTACACGCAGCAGCACTCGAAAAAGAGATAAGAAGAAGGTGCTGGTGAATAGTGTAATGGCATAATCTGCTTCAGTGGGAGATTCTCATCTGGCCGATGTATTCCTTTTCTGACACACTACTGAAAGGATGGTGCAGAAACAGAGCTTTAAAAAAGCAAAGAGGACAAGATTTGCCAGGGAATTTGGTACCAACACACATTCTGGGTAGACTTTATGAAGTGTGAAATGATGGCCTAGAGCTGGTGTTAGGGAAATCAGTGGTAAAATTCCATATACATTAATAGAAGCAGGGTAAATCCAGTATTGACTACTTTTGAAAAGACTGACTCTTTAACAGTATTTATTTTCTAAATGTCATGCTATATATAAATTAAGGACATCAACAATTCAAAAGAGCCACTCCTGCTCAAACTCCAATTAGAAGGGGAAGCAATGTGAATAAATTTAGTGGAGCCCTACTGAAGCCACTGCTCTAAAATAGTATTAATGCAATAGCTGACTAAGTCTGAATAAAACATGCACTGGTATATAAATGCAATAGCAGAAGCTATCTGGAAGAAAAAGAACAGCAACCCTGACTGTCACTGGTTCAGCACATAAAGAGGTGGACAAGTGGCTGTGGTCAGGATGAAGTCATTCTCACCATATAGCATCAGGCAACTGGCTGAGTGCAAAGCTGCCTGAGGTTCAGCAAAGTCAGCCTGGTGACATGTGGAGCAGATGCTGAAAGTCTGACAGCTGGAAACGTTGGAAGCACTTGTCATCGGGAGGTGGCAGGAAGCTTGTATCAGCTGGAAAAGAGCCTGGATGCTTGTTGCTAGGGCAGCAGAGAGGGTTTTGACAGACAAAAGTGTTGGTGAGCGACTACTAAAGATAAGAGAGCAGATCCCTGGGAAGGCAGAGGAAGGCTGGTTCTTCAAGTTTATCTTTAGAGATAGGGATACAACAGGTCACAGCAAACCCCCAGTTTGGGGCAGGGGTTTGCGTAGTCCTCCAGTCATCTGCTGTTAGCTTAACCCCAGAAGGGAATTGTTAGTCTAACATTTGATGCTCATTCTCTGTGTTATGGTATGAATGCTACAGGGAGGTTGCGGATGGGAAGGAAAGCAAGGGGTGGGGAGAAGAAAAAAACTCATCTTTGGGAAGAATTAGATTTGCTAGACTTGACCTTGAGAACCTGAATGCCCGAAGCTTGCATACACTTTGGTCTGCACCTGGGAAAGCGCCTTTTTTTCTGTTTTAGTTTCCTCTGGAGGCATTCAGAGTAAAGCAATGAAGACATAGCAGATGTGTCTTTGAGTCAATCTTATTTGGTCCTGAAAAGAAACAGGGGGGAGAAAACCCAAAGTTTCTTAACTGAGGTTACTAAAATGTAAATATGTTAAAGAACACGAAGAAAACCTGAGGATGATGAAAAATGCATAGTCTTCAGTAAGACTGAAAAATAAGACCTTGTTAGTAGCTGATTTTACTCCAGAGCCAGTAAAAATACTAGAAAACAACAAAAAATTGAAAGTCTTTTGCAAGTCTTTTTTTTTTTAAACAAGTTACCCTAAATGTACAATATTGCTCAGAGATTTCCCAGAGCAAAAGCCTCTTCAAAAAATGTTATAAATTGGTAGCAATTTCAGATAAATGGAAACCCCAAAGTCTTCATCAGTTTTCACACTATGAGAAGTTCCTTTAACCAAGCACAGCTGGCTGAACTTTTTTTCATTAAACCGTTTATTGGTTGGATGACAAATAAATTGGGGAATTCAGCTGGTGCTGGTTTTTTTTCATTTCCAGGGTTGGAAATGGACATTTTGGAAATTAAATATTCCAGTTTTGGTAGCAGACTTGCACAGGCAGTGGCATTATCTGTACTCACTCATGCACACTCAAATAGATATGTGAGACAAGATGGCGAACACTTGTCTAGGCTGTGGGAGATCCAGGTTTAAACCTGTCCTCTCCTCCCCTCTGTGCTCTTGTGTCCCAGTTCACACCAAGAGCTCAACCAATAACCACAGATTTTGCTAGCTACAGGCTTGAATGGAGACTGTGCCGGGTGTTTTACTCTCAACTTCTGCTACAGAAGCTTTTCCAAATTGTATAAAATTATAGAATAAATCCAATAGAAAAGGAATAAGCTTCTGGCCTGATAACTAGGTTACTCACTTTGCACAGCAGTGGGAGAACATACAGTGAAGAGGTCAGAGCTCATCTCTGATCCTCAGCCTCTCTCTTGCCCCTGTAGATGAGTGCCATGACCCCATATGAGACGCATAAACAGAGAAGATCCAGCACAAGAGATCTGACCCACAAGCTCCAATTTTTCTTGCTTGATCCTCTGGGGTTATATTTTAATCTAGGCATGCTAGGAAAGAAACAGAACTCCATCCCAGAATACTTCATTTCCAGTGTTAACACTTTCATCTGAGTGTTAGGTGAACCTTACTAAAAGCTTGAAGCAGTTTGGAGTCTTGAATTTAAGTTGTTAACATCCCAGGTAAATTGCCCTACTCACTCAACCAGTGGATAAAACAGGAGAGCTGGGACTACTTCCCTCTCATGTTTATGATCCAATCCTTTGCTTTTATTAAATGTACCTGAAAACCAAATGAAACAGTTTGCCAGGTGTTAAAAAATGTCTCTATAACCTCAAATCAATTCTTGTTGCTGTGCTGACAATTCTAAAGAAATGAAGTTTCCATTCAGTCCATAACATATTTTTTTTTCAGTTCAGCTGCCAAAATACTTTAAACCCAGCAACTATTTGCACAGCCCTATAAATTAGGTTTACTAAAGGAAACAATTAGCAAGCCTGTAGCCTACAGGAATTTCAGTTGGTGCTGCTACAGTGCATTGTTTAAGTAATTAGAAAATGATTCCAACTATTGTAAGTATTTGCAACACAAATGCAGAGCACATAGATGCTGTCCTATTAATAATGGGAGCTATAAAAAGGTTGAAGAGCTAGTCTGTAGAGGAGGTCATGTGCTTATTAGCCTAACCAGTATATGCTTTTCATCATCACCAAATAGCAATACTAAAATAAAATAGGACCATACAGGGAAATGTGCTCCTAAATTTGTGAGAAATCAAAAGATACAGATGTGTCACATACTCCATTAAACAGATAAGCATCTGAAGAAAGACACAAATATAATAATTGGTGAAGTTAAGGTGTACCACCAGAATAGAATTCTATATGAAATACCGAGCAGAGCTATAAAATCAGCAGCAAGATGTCATGAAACCAAAATGGGTTTCCAAATGAGTGTCTATTTCCAAATGGAAACAGCATCAATCATAACTGTTGATCTTATGGAAACTAATTTAACAGGAAAACTCAGCAGGGATGCTCAAACCACAGTTTAATACACTCTACAATCCTGAAATGCAATTAATCTCCTTAAGACGGTAATACATCTAAGTAATAATTTCACTTGCAGCCTTAAAAAAATCCGCACCTCAGATTTAGCTATTAAGCTTTAGAGATGGGCTAGCAGCCAGATGTTTATAAACTCTTTTCAGGTTACAATTTAGTTACGGTTACAGGGTTAGACAATGTCCTCTCATTTAGCTCTTCAACTGACTAGCTTAACCATTATTTGCCACTACACTAGGCATATGCACCCTGCTGGCTGCTACTCTCCAATGCCAAGTCATCTATTTCCCTGCTACTGCTAGGCTGAGCCTGCTCCATTCATCCCCTAGACAGCCTCCTTTCAGGGGAGCATTACAGGCTCAACAGACCTCTTTGTTGGAGTCCTATTTACACCACCATTTTTTGTTACTCAGATTGTGAAAGGAAACAACAGGAGATGGAGAGGAGACAGACTGCTAACACAGTGGACCAGAAGTCATCAACCTTGGTTCTTTGAAGTGATACGCACAGTAAACACGGAAACTATACCAATATGTGAAATAACCTGGTGGTCTAAGTGCAATTCCCAATAGCCGTGGGTCTGTATCTACAAAAGTCAGCATCATAATCAGCAGTAACTGGCAACTTTCCTCATTATTTACAAAGAACGGCAGTGTAATTATTCATCCGGCTCCCATTGACTGTAATGGGATTTGGCTTGATAAATCCCCATGTAAGTCTTTGAAAATTTGGGAGCTTTGGGGCAGTCGCCGCTTAGAGGTGCAAAACCAAACACAGATTCAGATGGAATGCGTTCCCTTCCGAACACAGCTAAAATGCAGCAGCAAAATTATTGTGAGCCTTTGACCCTCTCGCTGCTGCCTCAAAGCTGTCGAGAGGCAGAAATGCACCTCCCTGCAGCAGGACAGCACAGTGACCGTGTGCCTCCCGGACACAGGAGTGCTGGAGCACACGCTGACCTCTGAAGGCGCATTTAATTCCCTTTGACTTCGGCAAGACTGAAGCACGCACACGCCTGCTTCGTGGCACAGATTTCGGCATGTGACAGAGCCTAAGGCATATGCCAGGGGTCCAGAGACCTCGCAGTGGCTTCAGTTGTCAGGTTTTAGGTGGGGAAGCGGCTTTGCGTAGGTGCCACGCTGCTCAGCGGCTGCCTCCCCGGTACACCACGGGCCAGCGCTCTCCTTGCCCACACCACAAAGGCTTTTGCAGCCACGCTGCTTCATGGCCGTGAGTCGCCCTGTCGACCTCAGCAGTGGCAACACTCGGCGTTTCAGTGAGCGACAGCAAGACCAAGACTTTAGATGCCAAGGTGAAAGACACAGTAAGTTGAACCACAAGCTGAGCAGGCATAAAGGGCTTGGATTGGGTGAACCCTGCGCCATTCATGGACTTCCTACACCGGAGAGCAGCTCCAGCAAGAGTACACCCGTATCGCTCATTTCTTTGGTGTACTCTGACTGAAATACACCCATTATCCCCCAGTTGTGTTTATCTTCTCTACTTAGTGCAGCACCCCGTCGCCCAGCTCCAGCTTCCCCTCCAGCTCTCTGCCATCCTACTACTCCTTTCCGAGCTTTCCTGAAAGGTAGCTCCACGCTACTTTGGTTGCCAGATTTAAGTTTGCAAGTGCACAGCACTCTGTTCCCACTGGCCATGCCCTCCCAGCACTCTCCCACTCTCCGTTACTATTTTCTGAAGCGGTGATGCCTTAGACAACATAAAACCACCACAGGCAAAAGTAAGCTTGCTTCTCTATGATCATTATTTCCCATTTCTACAGAGGGACAGATTGTGCTATTGTGTAAGACAGGTCTACGTGTGTTGCCTTTACCATGAGTCCACCATTGGTGCCCAAATTCTGGGGTCCTAGCATGAAAAAGGTCTCACTGTTTTTATTTTATGAAATGCACATTTTTAGACTTCCTTTTTCAGGGAAAAAAAAAATTAAAAAGAGAACCCTAGTAGCTAAAAAACCTAAAAGGGACTAAGGCAAATTGTATTGTTATTGCGGAAAATTTTCTATTCCTAAACCAGTCACATCACTGGGGGAACAGAGGGATCAGCTCTTGAATTTTCATTATTTGAAGTGGTTTGCTTCACTAACTTTTGCAGATATGAGGAGAAACACATTTTCATGTCCTGCTTTACAGAAAATGAACTTACTATTTCTCCCTCGTTCTGGTGTGCTTTGCTGCTTTTTAGGAGCACCTCTTTTACAAAATAAAAATGTTGTTATTTTATCTGACAATACCCAGAGGCTGGACATAAAATAGACAATGCACAGAGCCCAGTGCGTGCATGCATGTTTCAGTGCATAGAAATTTGCACTTTTAATTTTAACCAGTGCTGATGACAACTAAAAGCAGTAGCTTTTCAACTTTTGCAAGGAGAGGTTCCATTTTTGCATTTTATAGGTTAGGAAAAAAAAATTTTATTGCCTGTATAGGGGAACAATTTTCAGTGATTTAAGCTTATAGTGAAACCAGCTGATGTCCATCTTGCTTTATCCATCTTGCTTTATTCTTTGATCATAAGCGTATCCAATTAATATTTTTATGTTATTTTACTTGCTTGGTAAATTGCATGCATCATGAGATATAAATAAAGTATACTAGTTACTATTATTTTCCTAATGGATTTTCCTTTCCAGTACAGTACTGTATTATAGTTATCACACTGAGAATTTGCCAAAATTAACTGACAGACCTGCTCTGGAGCTTCAGCAGTTCTGACATTCCCACAAAGGTTTCAAGAAGAAAAATACACCCTTTATTTTTTGCTTCCCAGGAGTCCCAGAATCCAGCCTAGTCAGCCAGAAAGAGTTGTTTCCTTCTAAGGCCAAAGCAAGAATTTTAAGTGTATCAAGTTTATGAAAACATAGATGAATCCAGCAAAGCAGTCTTTAGGGGGGAGCTCAAAGAATTAGATTTAAAGTGTTTGTTGCGTTCTGTTGAATGGCGGGGTAAAGCCAACAACTGACAGGGCTGCCTGGTTGTCAAGAGATTGAGATGGAAAAACAGGGCCCCAAATGTTAATTGCACATGTCATTTAAATCACTATGATTCAGTTTACACTATCTTACACAGCTCCTTGGCATTGATTAGATTTCTGCCAAGCGCTCTGAGGCTTTTGTTCGATAAGTGTCATGAAGGTACGGTATGTGCGTACTGAATGTGGGCACTATTTTAATGCAGAAACATTTCTCTATTGCCTAGTCTCACTTTGGCTGCTTATTAAAACGCAGAAGAAACAAAGAGAAAAAGTAGGATAAAAATACATACAAATTTCCCCTTGAATATTTCTGCTTTGTCAGAGGTAAATGCACTTTAGCCTCCCAACCTGCACCAAAAGAGATCCTGCTATTGCATTTTAAAGAGCACTTGGAAATATAAAGCTACTACCCTCATAACGGAACAATTTTTAGGGATTTAAGCTTATTGTGAAGGTTTTGTAGCGTATTCTGGGTTAAATGGCCAGTATGGAAACTACACAATAGAACTGCATAAAATTATGACATGCAACCCACTGTATTATTTTTGTAAATAAAATATATGTAGTCATAAGAAATATACCCCCATCCCAGTATCCTTCCCAGATAAGGTCTTTCCTTCCCACCAGTGCCTGATATTAATTAATTACTTTACCGTAGCATTTATTCACGCACGTACCAGGGGCCGCACGCGGGGGGAACTCTGTGGCAAGGGCTGCAGGGGTCTGGCTGGCAGGAGGCTCCAGCCGGTGAGCCGGCCAGCGAGCAGGGAGCCGCCTGCGAAGCCGCCGTACCGGAGCAGCACTCACTGGCAAACCCCGGCGGCTCCAAGCTGCTCCGTACCGGTGCAGAGCTGGGTCGCCCTTGGCTTACCGCAGGGGATGCCACCGGGAGAGGGTCAGCCACTGCTTGCCGTCATGGCAGGACTGATGTCTGCTACGTGGGAGCACGTATTGGCTAACTACTAATACGTCTCCCTCTGTGCAACAGAGACACACCAAAAACCTCCTCCCGCCCCGTGCAAGAAGCAAAGGACCACGTACAAACCCTCAGCACCTCGCCGCTCAGGAATGAAGCGCTTCACGGCCGCTCGGGAGTTGCACAGGTGGCCACCTCTTCAGGATCCTCAATAGCAGACTTAGAAAGGTTCAGGAGACCACGTGGCACCTCCATTTTGGTGCCTCGTTCATCAGGTAAGAAAATGAAGCCATTATCTGGCACCAACAAACAGTGATAAAGTTCCCTCAGCTGCTGCCTTGGGAGGCTTCACGCAGCCTGCTCGAGGGAGCTCGAACAGGCCGCTTCCCCAAAGCCACTTGGTCCAGCGCATGAAGCAAACGCTACAGGGAGAACAGTTAATAAAGACACATACGCGGCCATGGCGGTGGTCTGGGCTGCAGATACCCAGCCCAGCGTTGGGGTGGGCAGAGCAGGGTGCTGCCTTGTCCGCTCCCGAGGCCGGCCTGGAGCAGCGCTACCGCTCAGCCCCTGGCTGGCGACCGCAACAACACTAAACCTCAGAGCGAGGAAAAAAACCCAGACATCTTGTATAACGCTTCCATGACTCGGGCTGGGGGAGCGGGGATGTGCAGGCAAAGCCGAGCCAGCCCCAGCACCCTTCCGCCCCAGCACCAGCAACTTGGGGCCCTGTGTGGCCCCCGCTGCACCGCTGCCAAATGGCCGCCCACCAGCGCTGCTGCTTGAGAGGCCGCGGGCTCGAGTGGCGGCGCCTTCCTTCCCACCCACGCTGCCGCCGTGGCCTGAGGGAAGAGGAGGAGGAGGGAAGAGGACAGCTGGAGGTGTGGGGGGGCTGTGGTGAGGGGTGTCTGGCTGCAGCCATGTGTGTGTCCGTATACACGTGCTCGTGTCAGAGGTGGTGTTGTCCGTGCAATGAGGAGCCACATTTTCAGCCCCATTGCCACAGATCAGGGACCTTGGGAGAGGCCCAGGCACTCCCCAGGCCTCCCTGGGAAGAGGCAGAGAGCAAGCCACATGATCAAACCTAAACCCAGCGCTCCTGCCCCAAAATACAAGGGCATTCGTGCTTCCCAGCCCTCTGGCTTGGCATCACCTGCCTCTGCTGGCCCAGCTCAGCGGTGCCCGGCACCCCTGGGGATGGAGGCTGTCGGGCCATCCTTCACCTCTGTGCCTTTTCCCTTCCCTCTTGGAAAACGGAGCCATCAAGAAACTTTCAACCTTTCCCTGCCCTCCTACAGCTTTTGCGGGATTTTACAGCAGCTGGCACAGGGTGAGCCGGTAGCTCTCTATACAACTGTACGCATTAATCATAATTACTCTTCGTTAGGAGTGTAGCAGTATGGAAAAGCCCAGCCATGATTTTTGGGTGCTTAGTGGCAAAAACGTAAATAAGAATATACGGGCCTTCCCCCAACAACCTTGCCATCTACTTTAAAACAAGACAATAAAAGCTGGAAAATTAGTACAACACTGCAATGAAAATAAGAAAATGACAAAAGTATTTAGAGAAAGCACTTTTTTCCCCAAGATTTAAAAACAAACAAACAAACCAACAAAAGTCTCAGTCATCCAACTGAGAAAATTAAAGCCCACAGCAGGGCACCTGTTTGTCAGCTCTGAAGCTTGTATTTCACCCCAGTGTAAATAAACTGGGATTTACCTGGGCTGTGACAACAAAATAGTGCTCCTACTCGTATAAAAGCCATCCTTTTAAGCCAGTATTATTTTATTGTCCCTTTCTGTACAGTTTTTGGTAGATAACATTAGTTTATACCTCATTAGCAAGTACTTTTTACCCAGCAGCCAGAAGAGAGGGCCTAACTGAACAAATAGCATCTAGTCGTTATCCCTGTCTGCTGGTGACGGATGCTCTGTTTAGACAGGAGTTTTGCATTTATATTAAGTACTTCCTAGCTAGGTCACAGTTTGCCACTACTAAGGGGACACTGGCCAAGGATAAGGTCATGCCCACAGCCATACATTCACTGATCATCCATTACACACTGATGTTACAGTCCTTAGCTGGATCTGAAACCTTTAATCATGCTTTTCCCGGGGGCGAAATAAAACTTTCAGATACCTTGGTATGTCTACGCATTAAAACAGGGCTTCGCTGTCCTCTCTCGATTGCCAGCAACCACGATACCCTCCCTTGCTCCTGTGACACACAGCAGCCACCAATGCTCTCCCCTATGTTGCGTACCCAACCTTCACAGACAAGGTTTCTTGGAGTTACTACACCTACTGCCACAAACACAGCACTATGCTGCTGTGTAGTATTTGTTGCTATGCACTGTATTTCTCCATGCATATACTACCTTTTTTCTTTGTTCTCCCAACCCCTGCACCGTGAACTGCAGCACCCAGGTAGCAGCATCTCATGGTACTTTCCTTAACCCCTCCTGTCCAGTTCTTCAACCCTATGGAGAAAGCCCATCCTAGCTGTCTTGTTGTGACAAGCCTTCACCCGCTGCCCTGGTCTTTGCCTTATGCACCACAGCCATCTAGTAGAGGGCAGCTCTCATCACCAAGCCATTGCCGCCACCATAGGGGAGGAGAAGAGCAATCGGAGGTTAATAAGGGAAGTCTGGAGATGCAGGGATTCATTTGGCTGTGCAGTATCCAAGATAAAGCTAAAAACACTGCATGGGCTCTAATTTTGTTTCAATTTTTTAACCACTGCCACATTCAAATTCTGGCAAAAGTAGGCTGATGCTTAAAGAAAAGGTGTCATTATCAGTATGTGTTGGGGAAAAAAGTAAAACCAACAGCAACGACAACAACAAAAAAATCAGTATTTTGTACAAGCTCTTCATTTTGATAAGCTGGAAGAAATATACTAATAGAATATGACGAAATACCAGCAAATGGTCTGCTGTCTTTGAAATAAAACTCTTTTTATTTTTAAGGCCCGGTAGCCTTAATCTTAACTGGTCCTTAGCTTGCTACAGAGTCAAAATGTTACCATGTACAATGTTGAGAAAAGTGTGATCCAAACTATCCCAAGCGTATTTCCAGTTTTATTGCATAGTAACAACAGAAATTAGGTTTGGCTAGCAAGATACGAATGCATTTTCAGAATCTGCAAGTTCTCAGTGACTTGCTAGCTGGTAAACAAATAAATAATGCAGTGTGAATTGAAATGCATCTCTGCTTTGAGCTATATAATGTAATTGTTGCAATTTAATTCAGTTCTAATGAGATTAGAGTTTGCAGATGTGTAGTCCAGTACTTTTGTAAAGGTACATTAGCATACATACAAACTACAAAAGCAAGACTCCATTTTACGGTATTTGCTGACTAAGACTAGAATGTCAACTCCTTTACTTGACTCCACAGAAGTGAAGATTGTTTTTTTTTTTCCCCATTTCTCCCCCCCTTATTTCCTCAGTTTGATCCTCATGGCCCCCAAAGATGAGAGGTCAGGAGCCACTTGCCTTATACTTTTTCTGAGAGAAACAGCAAAAGGAGTTGAGGAAGCAGAATGGCAGCTGGGTGTCTAGATGGGTTTGAAGTTTTTGCTATGTGCAGCTGTATCTTTTGGTACTTAAAGTCTTCTAAAAGTCTATTTTTTTCCCCAAATAAATGGTGACTTGGATTCCCTGTTTCTCCCCTAGACAAGGACAAAGTGCCACACAGTTACTTCCAGAGATGATAAAACTGTGGCATATCTCAGTACTCAGAGCAAGGCACAAGGACACATCACCCATAGGGCTAAGATGTACATGGCAAAAACCAACATAAAGTGGCACCTTGACACTTCAAGTTATATTAACAACACCGGCCATCAGTAAACATAGGCATTTCAATTGAAAAAGAGCAACACTCATAAAAATTGGAAAAATGAATCCCGATGAGTTTTATAATTTTTATAGAAAATTTAAAGATTTACAGAACTGGGAGATTTTGAAGGGAAAAACAAGAACTAAACCCCATCTTTGATAATGACCTTTTCTGACAGAACCCAGTTTGGAACCAGAAGTACTACCTTTAGACTTCATTGAATACTCTCAAATTCTCCTGTTCAGCCTTTTTTGTGTGAGCTGTACCACAGGCTTTGTGGTGTACCTGTACAGCTGCCTAATTAGGGTAGCTGAAAGATCAGACCTACACCTTTTTGGCTAAGTCTAGGAGACATTCCATTTAAACCTCAGCTTGCTAATTTTGTTGCAGTGATTTTGTACCCATGTACTGAAGAATAAAAAAGAGAATTCACTACCACAGGAGGCCCAGAGGGGCAACGGAACATCCACCCATGGAGATGCTAATAACTCAGCTGGACACAGCCCTGAGCAACCTGATGTCCTTCGCTCTCTTCTGTACTGGAGGTTGGTCCAGATAAGTGCCAAAGTCCCTTTTGGCTGAAGTCAACTGTAGGTCCATAGAGTACACCACCACCATCAGTCACCCTGAGGGAATTCATTAGCTGCACCCATAGTACATGGCAGCTGTTGAAATTGCGTGCCTAACATCCTCAGCATAGCTGCTGGTTTCTAAGGAGCTTCCAGGCGAGATGGACAGAGGGGACTTGTCCGGCAACTCACAGGATGGAAGGGGGTGGTGAGGGTTAGGGGAAGAAAACCCATCTGGCTGTTGTTCACCGTGAAGTTATATTTGTTTTGATTGTGTTTCAGGAAAATGATTTATTATCAACAGAGGAACAATGGAAGTAAGTTAATTTACATATTTCTTGCAAATGTTTTGTTAAATGATTGTTTTGTTAAATGTACATTTATAGTGATACCAGAAACCTTTAACATTTTGTTCACAGAAGTGTAGTTAGTAAAGAATTTTCTTTTTTCTAAAAGTTTTCCTGGAACTATTTATTCTGTCAGTTTAATCAATTCCTCAGCCAAACAAAACAGGGAACAGCTTTAGAGCAATCATTACAGAGATTGCTGTTGTAGTACAATGTTTCTGTCTAGCTACAATAAATATAATGCTTCCTGTCTTTGCAAGTCTAATATAAAAAACCCTGCCCTTTAACCGTCGTTTTAATGCCTGCTTGGGGGGGGGGGGGGGGGGGGGNGGGAGGGGGGGAGGGTGAAGAGGAAAAGCTCATTATCTCCCTGTTGCTGCCTTCCATTTCCTTAGGATGCACATTAATTATGCTATCTCCAGCTACAAGCTTGGTCTGCCAGCGTGGCCGGCACCAGTGCACTGCCCATAAGGGGGCACCCTTGATTGTGGCCTGAGGGACACCGAGTGCATCGCACTGATGAGCTGCTTCAAGATACTTAACGCAAGCACGCTGATGGCAAAGGTGTCAGACCCTGTGGTACTTGCATCAAGCTGGGAAGAAAGGTATGTTTGACACCGGTATCGGTACCTGCTTCAGTGCTGTGGCATCTGAGCACAGCATCCACCGTGTAGCCATTTCCTTTTAAGCGGAAAAAAACACGGCTACTGTTGCACTTTTGCTCTGAAAACGGGATGGGGAAGAATCACAGGTTTTAAACCTATATCCAGATTTCTGCAAAGTCAAAAGACTTAATTGAATTCAAAGTTTGGCTGATGTGGGATAGCAAGTAATAGCAGCAAAGAATGGCTTCGGGCTTTTGCATAATTCCTTCTTTAAATCTGGATCCCAACTGGTTTAACACTGGCTGTGCCTGAACAGAATACCTGCTGCTCATCAGCCACCATGACTTGATCTTGATTCGCAAATCATCCAGGGCAGGTATCAACCAGAACATGCTGCAGCCGTCTTCCAGACCATATGCACGGTGTTTCTCCCCCCAGGGACCGGAGCATGGAAAGACAAGGGAGACAGTGCATGTCTGTCTCTCGCTTTGTTTCAGGGTGCAGTTGAGGTGCACTCAGTGCATACACAGATCTAGAAGCCAGGAGGTGCTGTTGAGTCCTGAAATGTAGGCCCAGCAAGCTCCACATTGGAGGAAAACTAACATCCAGATCAATTTGAGTAAAGCTCTGATGAAGATCAAGATTCTTACTACAGGGGCATGAGGCTCCAATCTAACACAGAAGCTCACTCAGCCATAGTTGTGAAGGACACTGATTTGTAGCTCCAAGACAATCCCCTCCTTTCTTAGGCGCTCAAGGAAACTCTCATTAATTCTAGAGGGACGATAAATATCACCCACAATTCTCACTTTATAGGGAAGGAAGGTGAAATGGGGTTTAAGCCCTCCTCTGAGTTTGCATTTACCTTGGGCTAAAAGGTCATGTGAAAGTCAGATCTGCAATTATGAAATGTCCACTTAAAATTCATAGGCACTATGTATTTCTGAACACTATGTTTGTGTTCAGGACTGAGTTACAAGCAAAAGAAAAGAAAAAAAAAAAAGATTACTTTAAATTTCCTTTTTCCAGATAATAGTTCCAGTAGTTCTTTGGTTACGAAGACCAAGTAACCTCATCTAGTTTGTTACCTTACATCTTGATGCATAACAACAATAAACTATTTCCTCATAAAGTATCTCTCATACATAGGCTGACTGTAACAAATCAATCTAGACTTCCCACCCACCCCCACCAAACAGCACACATATTTTGTTTTCAGGTTGCAACATCAGAAGGTGCATGCAAAGAACCACGGCTGTGAATCAATGCATACAGAGATGGTTCTTGTTCTCACTGCAGCCTCAGTTGCTGCCCAGATTGCGCTTGTTCAGTAGAAGCAAAGACACTGTTGATCGCACAAGGTAACGTCAGAAAGACAGCAGTTTTGGAGCTGTAGTGGTTAAGACACCATCTTTCTCAGATGGGAATTGGGAGTCATGACATACTCTTGAGAGTTTATGCCTAGCAAGACAACCAAGTCTCGAAAGCAGCAAGCCATGGCTTTTGGTCAGGGGGAGAATAGCTTTTATATAAATAAAAACAACTTGTATTTTCTTTTCTGTGTACACATACTGATGCTGTGGTTACTCTTTAGTAGGTTAAAGCTTTTAAGGAAAAGGCTTTGAGTTTTCAAACAACCGTCTAGTAACAGACTAAGTAGGAGAACAAAGTTGCTACCCTTATCCTGCTGAAGCAACTAGAGGGTTTACTGAGAGAATCCAAGGCCCCTATTCAACAAGTTACTCATGCACATGCCTGATTATAAAGAAAGCTTGTCTTGTGGTTAAGGTGCTAAAAGTGAGGCTTACAGTGCTTCAGCTCACTTCCTTTCCCCTACCACAGACTTCTCTGCAAACCTGAGAAAACTAGAATGACATGATTTCCACCCTTGACCTCGCTATTTAATAGTTAAAAAAAATTCGGCATCTCAGAAAGGGCCAGTCCTTAAAAAGCAATGTGAGTTTTAAGTAAATGTTGAACAAATAATGGGGATTAAACACACAGCTCAGGCAGTTTTAAGCACACAAGCAGTTTCTTGGCTTTTCCCTCTTCATCAGCTGATCAGTGCCCTAAGGCATCTGAAGATTGAAATCCACGTTTTTGTAACTGAACTTCTTAATACCAGTGAAATCAATAATTGTCATGATGGAATAACAAGGAATACTTTATCCCTTGACAATTGTTTCTCAGAGTCCCCGATCTGGAAGGTCTGTTAAACACTAAAGAATGAAACCTCGATACAATTCACAGAAACTCTTTTAGGATACAAAAACAGCCTGATCTATAACAGCTTTACTATTAGCGGATTTTCATAGCAGCATAAAATGGCAACACAGAGGTTGTGAAACAGGCTCTTCAGCTATATTTTAGAGAGCTAGGAACAGTGATGAAATGTTTGTCATGGCAACATATATACAGGTGAAGTATCTAATGAAGTCACAGGTAGCACAGGCCATTGAGGATTTTGCCTTCTTGTCACTAATTCTCTACCTCTACAAGCACACAACCCTAACAATGAGAACTCACAGGATCACTCAGGTTGGAAGAGACCTTTAAGATCATCAAGTCCAACCATCAACCTAACACTGCCAAAACCACCACTAAACCAGGTGCCTCAGCATGATGTCTACCTGCATTTTAAATACCTCCAGGGACAGAGACTCCACCACCTCCCTGGGCAGACTGTTCCAATCCTTGACAACCCTTTCCATGAAGAAGCTTTTCCTAATATCCAATCTAAACCTGCCTTGGTGTAATTTGAGGTCATTTCCTTTTGTCCTTTCCCTTCTTACTTGGGAATAAAGACCAATCCCCACCTCACTACAACCTCCTTTCAGGTAGTTGTAGAGAGTGATAAGGTGTCCCTTCAGTCTCCTTTTCTCCAGGCTAAACAATCCCAATTCCCGCAGCTGCTCCTCATAAGACTTGTTCTCTAGACCCCTCACCAGCTTTGGTGCCCTTCTCTGGACACACTCCAGCACCTCAATGTCCCTCCTATACTGTGGTGCCCAAAACTGAACACAGTACTTGAGCTGCAGCCTCACCAGTGCTGAGTACAGGGGCACAGTCACTTCCCTGCTCCTGCTGGCCACATTATTCTTGAAAGAGGCCAAGAGGCCATTGGCTTTCTTGGCTACCTAGCACACTGCTGGCTCATGTTCAGCCGACTGTCCACCAGAACCCCCAGATCCTATTCTTTCCAGCCACTCCTCCCAAAGCCTGTAGCATTCCTTGGGATTGTTGTGACCCAACTGCAGTACCCAGCACTTGGCCTTGTTGAAACACACACCGTTGGCTTCCTCCCATTGATCCAGCCTGTCCAGATCTCTCTGCAGAGCCTTCCTACCCTCAGGCAGATCAACACTCCTGCTTCATTTGGTGTCGTCTGCAAACTTACTGAGGGTGCACTCAATCCCCTTATCCAGATCATCAATACAAATATTAAACAAGACTGGTCACAAAACTGAGCCCTGAGGAACACCGCTTGAGACCCGACGCCAACTGGATTTAGCACCGTTCACCACAACTCTCTGGGCTCGGCCATCCAGCCAGTTTTTAACCCAGCTAAGAGCACACCTGTCAGTGCCACGGACTGCCAGCTTCTTTAGCAGAATGCTCTGGGAGAATGTGTCAGTGGCCTTGATGAAGTCCGAATAGACAACATCCACAGCCTTTCCTTTGTCCACCAGGCGGGTCACCTGCTCATAAAAGGAGATCAGATTGGTGTCACAAGCCCCATAGACTTGTGACCAGTCAGTTGGCGTAGCAGGTTGCTTACTGCTTTCTGCTGGATTATGGGGGGTTAATTTTGTTCTCCATCCCTGTCTTCCAGCTCAGGGGGGTGAATACCCTGGGAATAACTGCTTTTGCTATCGAAGACTGAGGCAAAGAAGGCATTAAGTACCTCAGCCTTCTCCTCATCCTTGCTGACAATCTTCCCCTCTGCATCCAATAAGGGATGGAGGTTCTCCCTGGCTCTTTTTGTTGTTAATTTATTTGTAAAAACCTTTTTTTTTTTTTTATCTTTTACAAAGGGGGTCAGATTAAGCTCTAGCTGTTCTTTTGCCTTTCTGGTGTTCTTTCTACATGACCTTACTAGGTCCCTATACTTGTCTTGAGTTGCCTGCCCCTTCTTCCAGAGGTGGTAAATTCTCCTTTTTTCTCTGGGTCCCAGCAGAGGCTTCCTGTTCAGCCAGGCTAGTCGTCTTCCCCACTAGTTTGTCTTATGGCACATGGGGACAGCCTGGTCCTGCACCTCCAAGACTACCTTCTTGAAAAACATTCAGCCTTCCTGGATCCCTTTGCCCTTCATAACTGTCTCCCAAGGAACTCTCTCAACAAGTTCCCTGAACAGGCTGAACTCTGCTTTCCAGAAGTCCATGGTAGCAGTTTTGCTGATCTCCCCTCCTTACTTCTCCAAGAATCAAGAACTCTATCATTTCTGTTTGTGAATACCTGAGGATATATAGTACAATCATACACGTTATACTTCACCATTATTTTCTCTTTAACTTCTCTTCTAGAGCAGTCCTGCTGTACCATTCAATCATTTTATGTTCACATTAGTGTCTCAGTTCAGAGCTTTTCAAGTATTTCTCTCCTAGCAATTTTTTGCCTCACTGATATAAATGTCAAAAGACATTTATAACAAAGAACAGAACACTGAAGTCACTCAAACTGTCCATGTCTTTGTTTTCCATTGAAAATAATTTTCATGTGATCGGTACCGGCTCAGTTCTGAAACACACGTGAAAGACTCTAAGCACGCATACAATGATGACCAGCTGGGAAGGTCCCTGTCTGCCCAGGAAAGCTTGTGGGAGTCTAAGCAGCATGCACTTCATGTTGCTTTAGCATTATCCTGCTTAGCAGTACTTGAAGTTGGTTAATGTGCACTACA
The DNA here is from genome assembly GCA_013398295.1 of Chionis minor. Classification (NCBI taxonomy): domain Eukaryota; kingdom Metazoa; phylum Chordata; class Aves; order Charadriiformes; family Chionidae; genus Chionis; species Chionis minor. The sequence goes on along the minus strand of VZSF01008499.1, from coordinate 14,875 downwards.
TCAACTTAACCTCTGTCAAAATGCCAACAGCCTACGCTTGTTACAGTCCTATTACTTGTGTAACTCAGTCTCCAGCAACTGAAGCTTCATTCCCCACTGTTAGTTTACAGAAGCCAGTCACACCTACAAAGTGACATAGCCAATGTGGAAAAAATACACTTTTAAATGCATTTCATTCAATTTAGGGAGGCTCCAGTGCAACTACAAACATTACAACACTTTAATAAGACTTTCTTTTGGGTTTTGTGTTTTTGCAGTTTATTTTAAAATAAACAGAACATCCGTGCCAGAAACATGTTGGGGCCTCAACTTCTAGTGCACAGCTGTGTGGTGGCAGTGTGGCCATCTTCTCCAGTAAAAGAGGAACTGAAGCAGAGCCTCTTTCAGTAAAAATAGTAGCACCAGAAGCTGAAGTTCACTTTGCACTGAGTTTTCACCGTTCTGCTTCACGCTCTGTTTAGTTGGGAGAGTATTATACTCTCACACCTACCATCTCTATATGTATGAAGTTACTTTATAATAGTGAACCCTGCTCACAGTGGGTCTCTGCCAGTAGATGGTTTATTGCATTTATTCCATGTTAAGTGACTTAAGAGTGTCACCAAAATAACTTACAAGTTTGTGTATTAAGTTATAACTGCCCTCACGTTTCATATCCAGCTACTTCTGTATACCTTTTAAACACACTGTTGATCTCATCACATTAGCTTGCTTTCTTTAAAAACACGCCATCAGCAATGTTAAAATTACAAATTTCTACCAGTACAGTAACTGCCAAAATTTGTTCCATCATACTTTGAAGACTAACAAATAGGACAGACATTAAGATGCAAATCCGAACCATTAATAAGATCCTTACAAAAGACAGATAAAAAATAACTATGGTACGTTGTTGCATCAGATAAAGAAACCTCCTGATTCAAGATAGATGAAAAATAACTACGTTGTTGCATCAGATAAAGAAACCTTCTGATTTAGGAGTAGAAACTATAAAGATGGTTGCATTTAGGAATTAAACAACTTAGTTAATGCATACAGGAAATTGCCTATTTGACATTAAAAAAATAAACAAAAAAATTAAAATCTACTGCTCCCCTAAGTACAGGCAGGTCTAGACTTCTGCATTACAGCTCTTCCAGGTGGCAGTTATTATGCTTGTGTTCATGTGCATATCATTTTTGTTTGATTTTGTAGGAAACATTCAAAAAGTCAAAATTTGAATAACAACCACATGCTCACTAAAGAGAAAACAGCATTCTACTTTTGCTCGCTTATGCATTGCTTTTACTTGCCATCCAGCTTTTGACCACTCTGTTTATGCCTATATAGTTCACATACAGGTTATGCACAGCAGGTCTAATACTGAAGAGAAGAAAACAAACACTTTCTCCTATTTGCAACAACATGCTTGCATCTTTCAGAGCAAAAAAAGGGAAATCAGACAAAGAGGTAGAACACATTATTTTTAATGGGAGGGATAAACCTAAGGTTCCTGTTCTCTTGGATAAACACGCTTTCTTTTCTATTTTCTGTCCCAGGAGATGAGCAAAACAAGCAGACAGCCTTCCATGGCGCATTATGGCTTAGAAGGCAGCATCAGCTAACCTCTCTGTCTGGTTCTGAGGTCAGGGTGGACATCTGCATGTCTGCAGCCCTGCTCTGGATACTCATGCTATTCGCAGGCATTATAAGGGCTCAGAGAGAATTGTACAGTCCTTTTAGTAGAAATAAAGCAAAAGATTGCAGTGATTGACTCCCTCCTTCCCCTTCAAAGTACTTTGCAAACACATAAAAAAGAGAAGCTTGGTTTCTTTTTGAAAGAAAAAGGAAATGAAGGTCAAAGGGAGCATAAAATCAGCCCTGCATGGAAAGGGCATTCATTAGCTTGCTCAAAAAGAACAAAAAATAAAAAGCAGCAACTACTTACTAGATACAAGAGAAAACAGCGACAGCCTGTAGCTTCCAAAAGAGCCTTACCCAGGCTTATCGGGAACGTAAAATATCTCCTGAAAAAAGGGCATGCTGGGGAAGGCTCCTATTTCAAAGAGGCAAGAGCAAAAATGTTGCAGCAAAGCAACCAGGGCTCAGCTGTGGATAATTTTGGCAAGATGGAAGAGTTTGCCCTTCACAAGCTGGCTACATATAAAGTAACATGGGTGTGACCCTAGCACAGAGGGGAGGGAGGAAAATAAGGAAGAGGTTTTTCTCTTAAGTCTTGGCCTGAAATAAAATGTAGGCCACTCTGACAATTGTGTTTTTTTCTTATAGGTGGTAGCTGACATTTTGGGGTTAACTTCCATATGATGAGGAAGCAGATTAGAGAAAATGATTGTTTCTCAGTTACTTTTGAGAATTTTGTTACTGTTATTTGAATTTTTCATAAATAAATATGGAGCCTGTGTTATAGTAATTCACATTGTAAAAACCTGATCTTCAATAGGTTTGCATCTATGTTTGGGTGTAGCTCTCATTTCTCCATGTCACTCACAAATTTTGTACTCCTCTGATTCCATGAAGTGGATGCAATTCTGTGCTTGCAACTCTATTACATGCTCTGGGATGTGGGGTGGCAATGAAGAATCCTAGTCAGAGAGTTACCATCCTTGACAAAAACATTCCTATCCCGTCCTAGCCTATCCTATCCATTTTTCTCAACACAAAGGCAGGAGTCTGGCATATCAAATGGGGAAGGAAGGAAAAAGCTTATTAGTGTTTGACTCTGTATTTTCCCCAAAGAAATTCTGACTATCAGGTACCCAGCTGATTCTTATAATGGAATTTGCTTGCCCTTGGAATCTGTTCATTGATGAAAGTTAAATAAATATGAAATATGTGGACAAAATTATTCTCCCCTGGCATAATAGAAATATCTGAGATAGAAAGGCAGATTTGTCACGGTCTCAGAACAATCTCAAATACAAAAGCCTTACTTCTGGTCCTGTAGATGGCTGCCCATTTTACTGATTGTATATCTTGTATCATGTGGCAGTCATGTAATGAGAAATTACTTTGGAATATAGTTGAAAAATGAAACAGTATAGTTATGACAGCATTGATTTCTATACCTAAGTAATGAGGCAAATTTTGAAAATAAGGTTGGTTGATTTACTTAATATAGAAATCCCTGCCAATTTCCAATGTACTATCAAGTATAAGCATATTAATTTAAACCTTACAAAAACCCAAACAGCTGATTTATTATTTCTTTCATGCATATGTTTTTGAGTATTTGAATATGTCTACATCAAAAGAAACCAGATTTTTAGAGAGCCAGTTAGCTTGCGTTGCCAAGTTAATGAGTTCTGGTAAGGTCAGTCTGTCACAATAAATCTAATTATTACACTGTTATTTTCTTTATGTATGCAGTTTTCACCATATGCTTCAAGATGGAAAGGGTAGTGGAATAATGTTGTTCTCTTGTATCTGCTGGTGATAGGCATTCTTACTCACTCAGAGTAGGGGGAGAGTTGTGAGGAAAGCAGAGGACAGATGGACATTTTTCAGCTGGTGTTTGTATGACCTATTTAATTTGCACAATTAGAAAATAGGAAAGTTGTCTATGACGCTGATGCTGACTTCACTTCTAGGTCTTTTTGAGCTCATTTAAAGTACGGTAATGAGAAAAACATTTTACCTTTGGGCAGCAATCTGATTTGTCAGGAAATTCCTCTTGCTACGATGGGTGGATGAGGAAAAATTGGAATAATATGATCCAGATGTTAAAGCTCCCATTTAGCAGCAATGCAGATGTATTATTTTATGGAATTGTCCAGATGGTGACCTTCCAGTATTAATAATAAATTGGTACTGGGGTTTTCATCAGTATGACTCGATTCCTATCTTTGTCCTCATTTACATGGCAAAATACTCATGTATTTCATGTAGAGGCTAATAGTATTAAAAGTAACAATCTGGAAGACATAAAAATCAATAAGGAAATTTGAAACAATTACCACAGACAATATATACCAATTGATCTGATAACACCATCACCCAAGAAAGGGTCATGATACCCTTTTAATTAATCAGTATTTCATTTTGCAGCTAACACGATAACAAAGCCCTCATAAATTTGTTTTATAACGTAGCTACTTTACTGAAGATATGGGCCCATTCAGTTTCGGCTTTGCCATTGAAATTCAGACTTTAGTTTCAATTGACTGAAAAAAAAGCAACGCACAATATGTAAGTATATTGGAGAGAGATCACATTGGACAGTAGCAAGGCAGGCAGGCAACAGGGAACCTTTAGTGGCCTCTGATGAAGGCCAGGGAACCTCAGCCTGTGCATCTAGGGATGTGTAGGAACCACTGACCTTTGTCACACCAGAAGGGCTGCATGGCACTGAAGGAGCTCTGTCACTTTTAAGGTCACAAGCAACATATTGTGGTGCCATAAAACCAGGAGTGCAGGGTGGAGAAACGGGTAACAGTGATGTGATCTAATAGTGCTGTGTGGTTATCTTTCTGTTAATTTATTTACACTTATGTTGTGAAATACCAGTTTGCTCAATAGTTGCATGCTTTCTGGGGTTTGGAGGGTTTGGGGTTTTTTTTTTTTTTTTTTTTTTTTTTCTTAGAGTTATTCCTTTTTCTTAGGAGAAGAAGAATCCAGTCCTGCTTCAATTGCAATCTGTCAAAACTTTGTGAGGTTTCACAAGGAGTAACACACATTCCTTCAGAATTCTGCTTTTTCAGTTATGAAAAGAGATTCGTCTTCCATAGAAATAGCTTTTTATTCTAAATGGATAGCGGGTTTTTTGCTTTTAAAAATTCCCCCTGCCCCAAATTTGAAAACCATCTCCCCTGAGATTTATTGGGTTTTTTTTCAGAAACCTTTCTGTAAAGTTGCAGGAGCTAACTCTACAAACACATATTAAAGTCAGTCTTGCTTTATCTTTGCCCTCATCAGGCTTCACGATCCCAAATCCATGGCTTATTAATGTGATCACAGAGAGAACTGACATTATAGGGCTTTTGACCATTCAGTGGGTTTCAAATATTTGCTTATTGGAAAAGAAGTACAATATTTCATCACTGCAGGCAATTAGAATAAATACACATCATTAAATTTGATATCATTCAATTTACAAAAAAGGTTTAAAAGTTTAGGCCACAGCATTTTATTGTGCTGTAGAAAGAGTTTTTAAGAAAAACCTTCAGTAGTGTGGTTATATGACTGAGCAATATCTCAATTTAACGCAGCCAAATGTGTCTTTGAGAGTTGTAAGAGCAGCTCTAAGGCTTAGAGGCCAAACCGTCTCTACCAATTTCAGAAAACTTGTTCCCAAAGCTTTAGCCCTGTGGCCACCATATAAAATTTAAGTTAGAAAACAAACTTTATTGTCTTTTTCAGTAGCATTAATTCTATCAATAGACAGTTTAGTTTTTTAAGAATAGGTCTGATCACAGAATTACAGAATCACAGGGGCTGGAATGGACTTCTGGAGATCATCTAGTCTAGATGGAACTTCCTATGTTCAAGTTTGTACGCATTATCTCTTTGCCCTATCACTGGGCGCCACTGAAAAAAGACTGGTCCCCACTGAAAAAAGACTGGTCCCCACTGAAAAAAGACTGGTCCCATCCTTGTGACACTCTCCCTTTAAGTATTTATAAGCATTGATGAGATCCCCCCTCAGTCTTCTCTTCTCCAGACTAAAAAGACCCAACTCCCTCAGCCTTTCCTCTTAAGAAAGATGTTCCAGTCCCCTAATCATCTTTGGAACCCTTTGTTGTAGCCTCTCCAGCAGTTCCCTGTCCTTGAACCAGGGATCCCAGATGATGAGTTGTATCTCATTGTTACAACCATTTACTGCACTGGGTTTACTAATTATTTACAGGGTGCAAGGCAGAGTAACATCATTATTCTAAGGCCAAAGGCCCTGCTCTGTCAGATGCTGTACAAGTCACATTTCTTTGGTATGAGTTTTGAAGTCTGGCAATCTGTTAATCAAACCTAACCATGCAAAATGAAATTATAGGATGTCATTACTTTGAAATGACTGTCTCAATTTTGCCAACATTTAGTCCCACTGCTGCAGATGTAGGTTGTTCCTCTTTATTTCACCATCAGACTTTACTGGTGGAGATCCCTGTCCATGTGAGGAATGCTCTCAGTTCTTACCAGTTACACCACTTTCAGAGCAACCCACAAGCTTCTCTCATGAAGAACACCACAGTATGTCCTTTTCTGTTATTTTTGCCTTGGTTTGGTGGTTTTGGTTTATTTGTTTGTTTGTTCGTTTTTAAAATATTGCTTCTTAAAGGAAACCTGTAGAAGTACGAGAGCAAATAAGAATTCCCCTGGAACAAATCTTCACAGATTACAAAAAGGGCCATTAGCAGTTGAATTTGAAGGAATCTTCCAACTGCGGTAGGAATAAGTTCCTCTAAACCAGTGTTTATCAAACATGACATGCAAATGAAAAAGTCATAAACAAGAGTTACAATTAAATTCATTCCATCGGCTCCATCTTCATTTTTCATTCTTCAGATTTTGACCATCAGCAGTCACCCCAGCCGTTACTGAGCCTGAAGAGCTTAATTTTCTATATATATCAAGTAGTCTGACTTTATTCCTTAGATCCCCGTCTGCCTCCCTAAAGAGAGGTCTGTATTCTTCCTTCTCCAGTATTCTGAAATGTCATCTCTCTACCTTGGTCTTGTAAAGGCAATTACTAACGGTTCAGAGATTGCTTCTGCTAACTTTTAAGTATTTTAGATAAATTTCATTGGTGGTATACTGACCTAACTCTATCTAACTTACCTCAGTTGTTTTTACCTGTTCTTGTCCTGCTGTGGCCTATGTCTCCCTCCTTCACAATTCCCAACTATTAGTTTTAATTATGTTAGCAATCTGTTCAAAATTACCATGTCTTGTGAAGACTGAAGCAAAACAGAATAGTTTTTTGGGGGTTTTTTGCCCCCTGTATTTTTTGCTGTATTATACATTTTTATTCACCTTTAAGTAAAGGAGAGCTACAGAAGTGTAAAACTTCTGTTGAATTTATATGAATACTCCAGTAGAAGCTCTGTATGTGGCATCTTGTGTCACTGCAAAATACACAGGGTCTTGAGCAGTCTTTCTTTTCTCTTATCCATACATTGGTCTACAAAGGGTTCCTCCTGATCTATAAACTGAGTTGTGCAATTGGAATTGTGGGTTATGGAGCCATAATATTTACCATGTTTGGATTTAATTTATTCTTGAGGTAAGTATCTTCAGGTAAAATGGGGATTGGCAAATGTTATGATTTCCTGTTTGATAGATTTTACTTTGCAGTGAAATTGCTTCAGGATGGTCTCTTCACTACCCACCTCAACATCCAGCTAGAATTTTTTCCTGGGTAGAAATTGAATTTTCTTTATGTTTATCCAGGATTTCTGTCTGACCAGCAGCCCAGTCAGAGCTACTGTGCTGGGCTCCATTTGAGGCACCATTTGATCAGAAATGCCAGGATTTCTCAAGAGCGTGTAGATCAACTACATAATGCATCTGCTCTGAGTCCAACATTTCTTGGAGATACTGGAGATACTGCACATACGTAAATCAGCTTCCTTTAAGTGTCAGGTTTACTGCTCATACATTGTATAGCTTATTAATCCAAAAGTACATAGCTCTGATGGAAAATTCTTGGCAGAAACTTAACAGTTTTGTGTTACCGATACTGTTAAGCTTTATTCTGTTGAGGTTTTTTATTTAACCAGCTAAATTCCCCCACCAGTGTATTTTAAAGATATAACTACAAAATTTAACTCTGTTTTAAAGGTTCTTCCTTTGTGCCCTGTTGCAGCAGAAATGATAAGTTCTTTTTAATGTTGAGAAGCTCCAGTTTTATGAGTATTCGGTAGCCAGGTTGCAGTCTCCTAAGACCTTTACCACATACAATCTCAGAGAGATGACAAGAGATGTTAACATTTTTGCAGACTATATTGGATTGGGTTTTTTGGGTGTAGGCGCTTAAATACTGCTTGTTGCAATTTAGCAAAGATTTTATTATGAAGAATTTGTATTCAAATTGTGGGCTCTTTCATCTACAGAAGCTTAACATTTCTTTGACCGGCATCTTATATCTTATTGACATTTTGCTGACTTTGTTGCTTCTGCAAAACAATTAAATACACCTAATTGTTCTGCAGAATAAGACCCTAAGCAAAGTGCCTTCCTACAAGAAAATGTGTCAGCTTGGCCTTCCTATAACAGAGCTGAGGAGCTATGGCTCCAAAAGCAGTTTGTAGCCTACTTTTAACGTTGCTTGCCATCAAGCATATTGACACTTCAAGTATGAGGTTGTCTGCTGCTGCAAAAGAGAATGAAACTAAACCTGCAGTTTGAAGGAAGCAGGAGCTAAATGGAGTAGAAATCTTGTTGATACTTTATTCTGGCGTTTTGGTCAAGAACTGACTCACCCGAGTACTCTTTTGTGGTTTTATGACAGAATCGAGTCTGACGACTCCAGGGATTTTGCTGTGATGCTGCTTTTTTACAGACTGTACTATGGAGTGTTGGGAAGAGACATTTGTTCTGACTACATAGCTTCTGTCGTTGGTGTAAGTGCTGGGGATCATCGTTCTGAGTACCACTTGCAAGGACTGGAAGTGAGCTCTTGAATCTCTTGTGCCCCTGGGTTCATGAGAAAATGGTCTACTGGATACTCTTCCAGTAAACTAGCACCACTTTTCCTTGAGGAGAGCTGTTCTTGTGCCACAGATAAACTGCTGAACTCCCTTGTCAACCTTACCATTTGAAGAACAGCCTCAATGAAGTAGTAGCCAGTGACACATGCCAGGGCCAGATTTGCGGTTTCCTACAGGCTGGTTCCTATGTACGAGAGACTACAACATTTTCCTAATTGCCACAGAAAGACAAGCTTCTTACTTCCCCAAAGTCTGTGAAAGACTCCTCTTGCCCTTTCCTTTTTATAGTTCTTATCTTCCCCTTCCAAATAAGCACAATTCTCTTCTGTCCCAGTTACTTAAAATCAAGCAGACAGTTGCTAAAGTTCTTGCATCAACTATAAGGTTTTAATTATTTCTTGGTAACTCTGCATCTTAGCACTAGTAAACTAAGACAACTGTAGTCATTTTCATGTTGTCCTTATCTTTGATGGTACTTAAAATGTGTTTATGCATCCTTGACTCTAAGCAAACATTTTGTTGTTCTTTGGCTTCTTTTTTTCCTGTAAACTCAATCTTGATAGTTTTACAACATCAGTGGCATACCAAAAAGAAATTTGTCCAATGACATCTGCGCAGTCTGCAGGCAGAAATTTTTTGTGGATATAAATGAAGAAGGGATCATTGAAAATACCTACTAGCTGTCCTGTAATTATATGTATCCTTTCCATGTAACTATGGAACTGTTGTTTTCTCCTCTTTTATGCTGCATTAAAAAATAATAACAGCAGCAATAAATACCAAGAAAAAAAGGAACCAAAACCACATTCAGGAACAACATAGCACAAAAGCAGAAGTAGGAGCATGAAATATATTTCTGGTCAGTGACACAAATTGAGGCCACACAATTTTTTGACAGACAAACTGATGCAAGACTGGCCGTAACCCTGCAGTTCCAGGCCTAAATCCACCTTCCAAGTACTTTGTGCACAGCCTGTATGGCTGTGCCTGGCAGTATATTAGAGCAGCCATGCTGACCCATTGGTCAGGTCTGCTAATTCAGGCTCCTGAATTAGCCTTAATTAAAGAGGATTTCCTCCAGCTGTGCCTGTGGCTGTGTTTGCTGGGTAGTTTTAAGGCAGATATGGCACCCGTCTCAAAAGTTGGCATATACATACCCTGCAGCCTGACAGGAGACCCAGTGTCTCATAGTCAGGGGTACCAAACAACTCCGCATTTTACATTCCAGAAACCAAAAAGAAAGGTATCACATACATGTTGGAATGTTGTTACTAATCACCCTATTCTGCAGGCCATCAAAGTCTCCTGGCTTCTTGCAAGCTGGAAAATATGAATACCAGTCTGGATGTTCAGGACATTGGATTCAACTTTAAAATAATTCTAAATATTTTAAGTTTTTTGGAATTTCTCATTTCTCATAAAACAAGGCAGTATCCATAATCAGTCATTTAAATGATCTGTTGATGATTTCACTAGGTTTGCAGAGGTATGCACTGGGCCTTGTTTATATTGGAAAGATTCCTTAACAATACACCTGAAACCAGATTTCATGAATCCTGAATCCATGGCTGGTGCATTGCTGGCAAGAACCGGACTTGCCCATACTGTGCTGAGAAAGTTGATTTGAAGACAATGTTAAGTAACCCATATATCCTCTCCTTAACAAGCATGCTTTTGATTTGGATTTTCTAAACCATAGCCTGATTACGTACTAATTCTTGTTTTGATCTACAGTGGAGGGATGACATGGCCACATTAAATAAATGAAAAACCAATTATTATTAAGAAACAATTATACTTAGGGAAGATGATAGTTCTGTTTGGCTTTATCTTATCTAAGACCGCAAGCAAGCTAGGAAAAGAAAAGTGTGTATAGATTTCCCTCCTTGATTTTAAGACATCCGGAAATCATTTTTATAATAAGAGGAACATTTTCAAGAATGTAAATCACAGTTTTAGAAAGACCATGCTGTGGATTTTGCTCTTTAATGAAATGACAAAATTTATATAATCCACTTTCAGAACAAGTACTGTTTTCCCCCCTTCTCTTAGTAGTTAGTAAACAATATTTTTCCTTTTGTAAATGAAATAATAGTTGAAGACCTCCTGCTGGATCTGTAGAAACCTGCTTGAGTGAAAGCAAAGTTTGGCTTACTTTTTTTAAGTCTGTTTTAATCATATGTAAGGAGGATATTTAAATTTAACCTTACCCCTACAAAAAAAAGGCAGTAAATTAAAAGAGTTGAAAATAAGGCATTTCAAAATTTTAACCCAATATTTTTTCTTTGAAAAAAAAAAAAAGAAAACCACTAAGATTTACCTATTGTTGCATTTTCTCCCCAGTTCCCTTAAAAACAGATTAGGTGGGAATGCACACGGATTGCATAGCCAACTTTTGCACCACATCTGCTGTCTGGTGCCTTTTTAACCAGTTGCTATAAGCATAGTCCAAAGCATTAAATGTTCACAGGGTCTAGAACAGGACTCAGATTATTAGTGAGAATGCAAAGTGTTGGATACTTACCTGTCTACAATAATGGGCATATTCTGTACTTAATTTCAAAAGACAAGAGAAAATGGCAGTTAGTTGAACTCTGGTGTGCTATATATCCTTTTGCAGGATAGTGCCTCTTTTTGCATTACAGCAAGACTGTACAGCCTGCTAGTAAAGCATTTTTTTATTTTCTCAAACTAAGAATTAAAAGAAATTACTGCCTTTAATGGGAAGATTGTGCTAGAAAAAATTAGGACTTATTTTCTTATTATGAATATCCCTTTATAACAAAGGGAAAAGACAGTTCCAATATTTTATGTTTGTTTTATTATTAAATATATTGGTAGTGGCTTCCAGTTGAAATTCTGACTAAAGAAAGTTATGCTGTATTGTGAGTGGTATATCTTCCAGTGACCATTTACAAAAAGCTCTAACCACAGCAACATTTATGGTGTGCTTGGTAGTCAGATATGCTTATACACGGAGGTCCCATATTAAGTCCTCTTTGACTTACTGTCACCATGCTCAAAAGGCCCAACTTCTAATAACCAGCTTCTCAAACACAAGAAGAGAAAGTTACGATCCCTAACCACCAATTCCATATGTTGCTATTGCTTAAACCAAAACCCAAACACAAACCCAACAAAAAAACAGATCAAAATGGATGCGTGAGTCTTGCTGCTTTGCGGCCAAATGTCTGACATCTACGCTACCCTGGCCACACTGTGAGGAATTGAAACGCAGGGTGCTTATGCAAGAACAGGCAGTTCTGCTTAGGAGTCAGAAAAGCTGATCTTAAAAGGTAATTAGCCTAGCTGAAGTAGCTTCTGAACACAGATGAAATATGGTCAGTATTTTAAGAAACTTTACATTGTTATTAGAAATTAGAGGTACAGATCAGCTTAATTTACACTTTAATATCTATATGAGAATAAAGCAGAGATTGCGTGAAGCCATCTACAGATGAAGATAAGGTTTAGATGCTAAAAATAGGAAATGATGCAATTAAAAAAAGCTTAAGCACAGGAAAGAAAGAGCAAACCTTAACCACACAGAAAGAAGGTGGCTTTGTTTGCTTAGGTGAAGTAGCAAAGTTAATGATTCTTATAATGTGTTACGCCTGTATTCATATATGCAAAAATGCACGTAAATAAATCTTTCCTTTGCGTTACACTGTCAGGGTTGCCTATTTGTGGACATAATGGAAGAATGTTTGTCCTCAGCCTTCTTAACGGCGAGGAAAGGACAGGGGGACTTCTGCTCCCATTGACATGTTGGCTCTGAGAAGAATCTCCTAAAAGCGGTAACCTGCCAGGTACCTAGCTGTGGCTTCCAATGTACAAACTCAGTTACAAATATTGAGGTGTTTGAACTGAGATTTTGTACACATTAGATGCCCACGACCAAAACACAATAAAACCACTAACTTGGACACGATCTCACCACAGATACAGCAAAATGCCCCTGCTGTATTTCCATGTGAAGGCTTTTAGGGTCTGCTTCTGTACATGCCTGGAAATGTCCCACACTGTGCCTAAGCCCTGAACTGACCCAGTAGTTCATTGTCTGTCTGGCTGATCAAATTCAAGCTGTTTGGGTTCAACTGAAATTTCTTGTGGCTGCAGAGCAGGTATCACCCAAGGTACCCCTTTCTTTTTAAATCACCTCTGAAGGAAGAGCTTGGTGCCACAGTCTCGCATTTATGCCACTTCTTCACAAGTTAGAGGCCTTGTCCCAGCAATGTTCTCAAGAAAATATGGCTCCAGCTGACAGCAAACACAATGTCTGAAGTGGAATGGTCTCTACGTCCTCTGATTTTGACTATGTTTACAGAGAGCAGAAAGGTGGGAAACACCCTTTTCATGTCTGTGCTAAGGCTGCTGATCAGAGAGAAGTATGGTGTTGGATTCAAAGGTTATATATGTATTAGTGTTTCCCACGTTCTAGCTGAGAATAGCTTAAATTCAATTTAAGCAAGTCAGAAGAGTGTTTGAACCTTACTCTGAAGCATCTGTTCCCATATATGGTACAATTAAACTAGACAGAAATCATCCATAGCTGTCTTCCACCAAGAAAGTTGCCTACCATAGAACATACACGCTGCAACAGCCAGCACCGCAGTGTGAAAGTACATTTTTACATTAAGCCTTGCAGCCACAATCCTCAGGAGATCTAGACATTTAATTTACATTGCTTGTGAAGTACTGCTGAGAATCAGTTCTCAGATCCACTAACTCGGACAGCTAGGTCAAAAATCCTTGCTGCATAAACTTGAGTTTTATTGCATTTGATTAGAAGTGGTTTATACAAAGAATGCAGAAGAATGCTTGGCTAGGCCAGCTCTCTCCTAAACCTTTTGCAAAGATAAAGATATATAAACTACATAGTTGTATATCTAAACAACTTTTCAACATGAAATATTTAAATGAAACAGCTTTTGCTAACACTGCTGATTAACACATGTAAATAATTGTTGTGGTTTAACAACACAAGTGATAGAGGAACCAACGAGGATACATGCCATGCTGGACCTTATTCTCACCAACAAGGAGGGGTTGCTAGGGAATATGAAGCTCCAGGGCAGCCTTGGCTGCAGTGACCATGAGATGGTGGAGTTCAAGATCCTTAGGGCAGCAAGGAGGGCGCGCAGTAAATTCGCTGCCCTGGAATTCAGGAGAGCAGACTTCAGCCTCTTCAGGGATCTGCTTGGTAGAGTACCATGGGATAAAGCCCTGGAGGGTAGAGGGGCCCAAGAAAGTTGGTTAATATTCAAGGATCACCTTCCCCAAGCTCAGGATGAACATATCCCAAAAAAGGAAGTCAGGCAAAAATATCAGGAGGCCTGCGTGGATGAACAAGGAGCTCCTGGGCAAACTCAAACTCAAAAAGGAAGCTACAGAGGGTGGAAGCAAAGAGAGGTAGCCTGGGAGGAATACAGAGAAATTGTCCAAGCAGACAGGGATCAGTTTAGGAAAGCTAAAGCCCTGGTAGAAGTAAATCTGACCAGGGATGTCAAGGGCAATAAGAAAAGCTTCTATAGGTATGTCGGTGCTAAAAGGAAGACTAGGGAAAATGTGAGCCCTCTCTGGAAAGAAATGGGAGACTGGTTACCTTGGATATGAAGGAGGCTGAGGTACTCAATGACTTTTTTGCCTTGGTCTTCATCAGCAAGGGCTCTAGCCACACTGTCCAAGTAAAGAAAGCAAACACCATAACTCCAAACATTCTCCCTCCCTCTTTCTTTCCCACAGCTTTTATTGCCAAGATTGATATTATATGGTATGGAACATCCCTTTGGTCATCTGGGATTGGCTGTCCCAGCTGTGTCCCATCCCAAATTATGCACTATGATATCTCACAGGACAACGAGAGAAAGAGAAAAGCTCTTGATGCTGTGCAAGCACTGTTCAAGAATAACTAAAACATCTCTGTATTATCAGTACTGTTTTGGTCACAAATGGAAACCACAGTATGCTAGAAGCAACTATGAAAAAAGTTAATTCGATTTCGGCCCAAACCAGTGCAATTCACAACCACAGCTACAAAAAGAAAATAATCTCACAGCAAGCAATTGAATTTACAGTAGCTCAGCTCTCTGGTCTTCAGATACAGATAGGCAATAGCACAAACATGCAAGAGAAACAAATCCAGAGTACATTTGCAACATATTTAGTCTTTCATGACCCCGTCTAGGATTTTAGAGCTATTTTCAAATTAAACCAAAACCTCTCCTGCTGCTCTT
>VZSF01008497.1:220264-230298 GCA_013398295.1 Chionis minor | reverse complement strand
TTCTATGATTCTAAATGGTTTTGCTCATGGAGATTTGTAGAGGCCTGTTCACTGGGAACAAAGATTTCTCTTGCCATGACCAACAACTAGATATTGAATCCACGTTAAAAGCTGTGGCATCCTTCACTGAACACTACCAAAGCATGGCCTACAACAGATGGTACCTCCCCACAGCCTTGGTGCTGCAGAAGTCCCTGGGGTTTTGAAGACAGACGTTTTCTGCTGTGACCAAAGAGGCTTCACTTGCTGTCAGGTCATCGCCCCCCATTTCCTCTCTGTCTCTGAGGTCAGATGACTCTCTTAGTGCAGAGAGGTCACGGAGAGGTCTCAGCCCTGAGCTAGTCACAAATGTTCATGTCATACAAACCAACAGTATGGCCCAGCTCACCCTACTAATTACTCTCTTAGCAGAAGTGGTTAGAGAAAACTACTTATTTTGATTAGGTATACAATTTTTTTGTGACAGAAACCCCCACTGAGGAATTCTTCATAGCTAGCATATAGCGTTTCTGTTGATTCATTTCATCTGCAGGAAAAGCAAATAGTATTATTTGCATTCTAACTTGCAGTCTTTTGTGTTCTTTTATTTTTCTGTGAGCCTACAGCAGTTAATAAGTGTATTTTTTCTTACCATTGAATCCATTGTTTGTCACCCTCAGAACCTGAAAAGCAGCTTTCCTTGTGATGTTCAGGAGCAGCCTACTGTGTAGTTAACAGTGGATATATTCTTATGAACGAACTGTAAATGTAAATGCAAACATTTTTATAGCTCTTGTCAACAACCCACATCACAGGAGGTCTGTTTGGCAAGAAACGTTAATTTTGGCATTTGTCGCACATACCACTCAATTAAGTGGAAAATCCATGCTGGGGGCACAAGCAGAGCGCTATGGAAGCTCTCCATTTAATTCCGTCAAAGACTTAGGGCTTATGGGAGACTGAAGCCCTGGGTCAGTCAGGGCTTGGTGGACTGCTGAGCTGGCATGCAGTAACACATCAGTAGAACAAGCTCATTAAGCAGAAACTAATTGCTTGTGCACATCTACAGCTTTGAAAATACATCCTGTCGAGAGATGTTAGGAAGGTGTCGGCAGAAGGTTATGGAGTTGCTTCCATGACACAACCACTCCATTTCATCCCAAATGATTCTTTATGAAAAATCCATTAACTCGGTGTCCTTGAAGGAAAAATTAAAATAAAAAAAAAAAAAGGAAAATAAAACCCCCATGGACTAAAATAAGAGGTAAAAAGACTTCCAAATAACCATATGTCACATTCTGTGGAAATCAGATGTGTATTGTCACTACTAACAAGTTATGGTTAAACAGATTCTACAGATGAGCTGAGTCTTTAATGAATAGATGGAAGAACTTGAAGTGCCTCCTGAGAAAACTGATTCAGTGCATTTGCTTCCTCAGTTAACAGCCACATTGAGCTTTAGAGCAGCTGAAAAATTCCAAAAGGTTCTGCTTGTAGAATAGATCCAGGCCGCTCCTTTAATAAACAGAAAACAAGCAGGAAAGATAAGCTACTTTTAAACTGTGCCTTCTAAAATGGCCTCTTCTCTCAAGCTATCACCAAGGGCATTCTAAAGTTTTTAATCCCAATGTTACAGAAGCTTTCGCTGTGCACAACAGCACACATATATTAATTTCCCTCAGATAGACTTCCCACTCTGCCAGCTTCCATCCTAACCACCCCCAAAAATGGAAATGGAAGCTGTTATATTCTGTGGCAAGAATTCCTCCTCAATCTGCAGTAAAAAGCAATTTTAGGCAAGAATACCTGAAGTAGAATAGCCCGCGCACTGACAAGCGAGATGGATAGTTGGAGAACAGCCAGTCAACCAAGTAACAACATAAACACCTTTTCCTGTAGGAGCCTGTACTCCTCTTCAGTACTTGCTTTGCTAATCAGGAATGAGGTGGGAAGTCCAGATTCCCCAGCCAGGGCTCTCCCAGCTCCAAACAGTAGCAAAGACTAGTTTTCATCAGTACAGTTTTGTAAAGGGCCTCCTTCCCTGTTCCCGTATTTTGTAGCATGAGCTTCTCAGGTCTAGCTTTGGGGTAAACTATAGATTGCAGTGTCAGAGGATACTGGAAGCATAAGCTTAAACATATTGTCTTACTTCACCGGACTCAAATGCCTGTGCTAAAGGTAGGCTGTAGACCTTATCGCAGCGAAGATGGCAAAGCAAACTTAATGAGATCTTTGCCTGATCACAGCTCTTTCTCCCAGAAAAGTGCTGAGCTTTCCTTTCCACTTTTCCCTAATAGTTTCTGTTATGATGGCACAGCAGATGTACCTTTGGGAGTGTCCGTACCGTTGAAATCAAGTTAGGCAGCCTTTAACTGAGATAGCTTTTCAGTTGGGCAAAGACACTCACTTTTGTTCCAAGGATGAGATAATTTTCTGTTGCTGAATTATCAAGATCCTTGAGATACAGAACCAGCTTTCTTGAAAGTAACAGCTGATCTCATGTCATGTCCCGGGATCAATGCACTTATTCCTTACCTGGCTCAAAGCCTTGCTTCAGTCTGTTTTATTTCTGCAATCCTTTAGCAGGCCCAGCAGATGATACACAGCTGGAGGCCTTGACTCTCCACAAAGTAAAACCGAACCCCAAATAAACAAAGCAAAATACTACAGTATCTGAAGTCCAGTTAGTGAAGTAAACTGAAAGCAACAGCTAAGTGCTTCTGGAATGGGGAAAGGCTGTTCTTTCATGTCACAGGAACCCTTAATTAACACTAGTGTATCAACGGGCAGGGGACTTTCTTCTCAGGACCCAAGCCAAGCCCAGCTACTGACACAGATTCCTCAAATGAAAGGAGACTAAATTCTGCTCAAGAAAGCCAAATGATTTTTGAACACTGTTCCCTAATGGAGTAGGACTGGTGCATTGACATTCCCGTGCAAGAAAAGAAGGGTTGGTGGTGTATAGGCCCTACTTCAGCTGGTTTATTCCATCTACACCATCATACTATCTGTATTAAAGAAAACCCTCACACAAATGTAACACTATTTTTCATCCACTATTAGCTGTGGCTTGGCCAGAACAATCAATGATAAATGAATTCTGATAAATGTAATTCAAAATGTCACAAAAATGTGTTGCAAATGAAGAGCTTTTTGTTGCCATGTTTAAAGACCAATGGGTCTGATACTCTGAAAAGGTGCCAGCAGGGACTGGAGAACCAAGAGGGTGAAAAGCCAACCATTTTCTCTTGGAAAAAACTGCATTTATCAAAACCCTAAGAATTATATCCACTAAGAAGTTTTTTTATAGCACACAAAACACCTACTGACTGAAGAAAAAAACAAGGCATCTAGGAAGAAAGATATGATGCACGACACTGACTTCTATTTTGTTACAGCTCATACTTATGTTCATAATAAAAGCACATTTAAAACCCAAATATTTAATACAAACTGAAACAGGAATTAGTTTGTTATGAAGCCAGTGGAAAGTATGACTTTAAAATCCAGTGGTAAGATTTTTAGAGTAGACAGTGGAAGGTCTTACATATGATGATAAAAGTAGTTTATATCTAAATCACAGTAACTGTAGGAAGCTCCACCTTTGTCCTCCACCTACCACACCAAGACTTTCCCACAGGGGAGAACAACAAATAGCAAACAGGTTTCGGTTGCTTGGGAAAGCTGGGCAAGTAACGTACCTCCTTAATTCCATTATTCTTAATCATTATAGTCTGCTTCTTTGCTTGATAATATGTAATGATGCGACATCCCAAAGCTACAAGCTGCCTCCTTTCAATATGCTCCCTAACAGAAAGAAATGCCGTAAGGCACATTCCTCCAGAAACTGGTGCTGTGATAGCAAGCAGAAATTTACAGATTGTTAGAAGATATATGTCAGTTCCTGTGTTTCCCAAGCTTGCAAGAAAAAGTGTGTATTGATGCAGGAATGTCCTGCCCTTAAGTATCAGCTTTAAAGTTGGAAAACAGAACTCTAAATATTAAAACAGAGCACTAGGAAAAGAGAGGTCACTTCAGCAATTAGTGGTTTAAACATTAAGAAATACTGATTTGCGATATAAAGCGAGCACTACTGTAGAGAGAGAGCTCTTAGACATTGCCTGTAAGGAGATACTACTCCTGTATTTTCATACAAGGAAAAGAAATCACATGGTAACCTAAAATATTTAATGCTATAGATATGAATGACAAAGTTGCCATATAATTTCATCTGCAGTATGCAAACTTCAGCACAAATATATTAGTAATTTAGTATGGATTAGTTTTTTAGAACTTCTTTCTCTTGAAGAACAAATGCAAGGGTGTTTTGTTTTATTTTTTAACAAATAACAACTACATTACTTAGTATAAACTTTCTGAGTAGTTGCCACAGCATGGTTTTGGGTAACAATTTTTTTAAAGATTGACAGGAAACTTTCCTCTCCTGAAAGAAGTTCCATTTATGTGCAAAACATAAAAATAAGATATTACAGAACTTTTCTGGACAACTATAACCTCCTTTGACAGTTGTTTTATCCAGAGCACAGATGTTTGCCACTTAACCATGAATGTTGGCTGACTTGCCCAAATCTCAATGAAAAACAGTTGTAACAAGAAGGTTTCTCTGCAAATGGTTATGCAAACGGGAATTTTCATTTCATGTTCATGCTGAAGTGCCCCCTCTGTAATGCATTCAAAAGGACTGGATTTTTATTGTTTTTTTTAAAGGCTCAGAAGTACATGTACTGAAATCACAGCTAAATGCTTACTATACTGATGAGGGTATTAACAGCTAAATCAAGATGTAGATTAGTCTTTCAGATTTCAAATTACATTGAAAAAAAAACCCCAGGAAACTGGTATTTAGCTCCACTTCTTTTCATTAAGTGAAGTGGGTAACATATTTTATCTACCCTTCTCCTTATGTGCATACACAATGTAATATAATACTGGGCCAAAAATAGTCAGGAAGGAATAGACCTGTCTGAAGAGTATTTCTGCTGCTTGGAAGGGCAAGCAGAGCATGTAAGGCTACAAGAAAGCTATGGTAGCAGGTCACCAGATGATGAATACTGATCATAGAGAGATCATCTAAGCCCATACAAAGTGCAGCTTATTTGTCCTTCTCATAACACTGTGATTTTTGCCAATGACGGACTTAGCAGTGTGGATTCCCTTCTGCTATGCCATGAAAATAAGCACGTCCTGGTCCCTTGAAGAGTTACAAGCAGAATTCCAGTTTACCATTAAATAGTCGCATTATAGCTGTTATAGCTACAACAAGGGTCTGGGAACCAACTGAAGCCAACGGTCATCAAAATCAGGTTGCTGCTTCCTTGGGACGATGCAATCTTTTTAGGAGAGATGTGAGAAAGCGATTGGCCATCTCCTCGCTCCTTTATTACACAGGAATTTGTGTTATGGGTGGGGTTGAATCTTTTTTTAGAAGAGACATGATTTGGTATTTTCCTAAAGAAAAAAACAACAACACACCACACCAGTCACTGAAAGCTTCCAGACTCCTGTTAATCTCTGTGCCTTCTAAATGGAGATAAATCTGAAGAGAGCTTAAGGACAAGAATAAGGCTTGTGACTTATCCAATTGTCTTTTTGTTTGTCTATGCATACTCACAAATGCATACAAACACAGTTAAGGGGTAGTCAAAAGTTCTAGTGAATCCCTTATAAGGTGGCACACACAAAATGGCCATGATAACCTCCCTATATCTTGTTTTCTTTGTATGGCTGAGGTCAGAGTTGTTTGAGGTGTCTTGCAGAAATTATCCAAGGTCTGACCGATTTTTCAATGCCTCTGGAAGGGTGTAACATTACTTTTAACTTCCACAACTTCACCAACATACATTTTGATGGCATTAGGCACTATTAACTAAACATTGAAATGACATTACCAATATGAAACAGTTAAGGTACTGAGGTTTAAAAGTCTACTGTAAAACAATAATTGGATTTTATTATATTAATAATTTTTACCCTGTTAAAGCACAGTGTTGCATCAATTTTACGGCACAGAATAATGGCACTATCCTACCCATAATTAAACAGCACTATTGTAACCTTTTTTAAACTCTTGACTATGACAGGTTTCCGCTAGAGGGTTCAATGCTTTAATACCACAAATGTATTACAAGGAAAAATGCTATAAATTTATTTCTGAATTTTGATAATTAAAGACACTATTTATGTATGCTGCAGGACAAATAAATGAGCTGCAAAAGTATACAGCTTGAGTGCTATGTTCTGTTATTTATAAAGGTAGGTCTTTAAATAAAACGTTTGTTTTCATTGTATTTTAAATGAAACATTAAATAATTGTTTTATTTAATCATTACAGAAGTCACTTTATAATTGAAAATGAACGCCAGACAAGAACTATTGTTACAGAATCTCAGAAGAATGTAACTAGACTGTGAGCTAAATATAACTTCTATTTGTCAAGCTTTCATGCTTATAATAAAATCTTCATGAGCAATTTTCAATTTTGCCAAAAAAGTAAATGGCCAGATAATGCAACTGAGTAAGAAGTTACTGTGTTACTGAAAGTACACATAGTTTGCCTACAATATGGCTCATATACATCTTAGTAGGTGTTTGTTAACCATGTACAAAGACCATTTAAGCAATTTTTGTCCCAGAGAAAATTCAAATTCGAGCAAAATACTCTGGTTCATGGCTGAAGAAAATTTTTCGTGGCTTACACAGCACATGCATGTATTACACGTGGTTCTAAACAAGTGCTATGCTATTTTGGAGAATCAGAACATAATTTAGAAACAGGATTTGTAAAGAAAACTGTTTCAATATCTGGAAGTCAAATTCCTTTTTATTCTCACCTCAGGGAGAAGAATTCAAAAGGAAACCGAACAGCTTTCTCTTTCTAGGTGGGCGAAGAAAAGAATAGGTGGAGCAAATACATCAGAGACCATACTCTTTACAATTTGTGGGATTTTCCCCATGATGTTACATTCCTATATGTGACTTCCGATGGACAAAAGTACAATTACTGTGTAAGTAAAATACAGGAAGGGATCTTAAATGTCATGTGTTAAATATCCTTCAGATGTCAATCTAATAATCTGTTTCTTGGCAAATTCTGGTGTACTATCATTACATCCCAGTTGTTCCAGCCTAGTAGTAAATTAATATTCTCTCTCTGCTGGACACTAGTGGCTTGTATAAAATAGTTCAAATTTTGAGCACACATTTCTCTGGCACATTTCTGGCACCTTTTTGGGAATATTCAGAGCCTAGTGACCTAACAAACATGAATAAAAGTGAATTTTCTCTCTTAAAAAAAAGATCACAATAATGCTGAAGCCACATGTCAGAGGCTGCAGTGCTTTCATTGCTGGCACAGACCAAGTTTGCTCTTTATATTTTAAAAGGCAACAAGGAAAAAAAAAGGCATGAACAGTTTGGAGTGCAAATATTCTTTGGTTTACTCATTAAAACAAAAGGACACAGCAAACAGCAAAAACACTGGCAATTAAATAAACAGCAAGTTCTTTATATGCTTCCTAACAAAAAGTCTTCAGGTGTTTGAAATGTATTAACTTTATGCTTTTAAGTACATTACAGTGCCTAGAAAGTCACATTTTTTTTTTATCCCCAGAGAGCAAGGCAGGGAGAAGATGAGGGAGAAAAAGAAGGATGAA
The DNA here is from genome assembly GCA_013398295.1 of Chionis minor. Classification (NCBI taxonomy): domain Eukaryota; kingdom Metazoa; phylum Chordata; class Aves; order Charadriiformes; family Chionidae; genus Chionis; species Chionis minor. The sequence continues at coordinate 222,646 of VZSF01008497.1, read as the reverse complement.
AGGGAGAAAATAAGAAAAAAAAAACTATTCAACATTCCATTTTTTCCATTGGTTAAATAGTATATAACACGATAAAACTAATTTCTGTTTCTAGTTTCACTGTACACAAACCAAATTGACTTGGAATTTATTTTCAGGTGATCAAACTTTCTGAATTCACATCATCACACACATCACCCTAGTGTATAAAATATACTGACTCACTCCTTTTCAAAAAGAATTGTGACCTATTAGCAGGATTCTAAATTGCATAAGGAATTGCACAGAGAAGTCACTGTGTTTCACCTTATCATAGGCAGAAATAAAATTAGGTACCGAAGGTAGTTTCTAGGGAATGCTCTTCCCCAGTTAGGCTATTTTACTGTAGCTTATTCCTCAAAAAATCCCCATAAATCAAAGGAAGCAAGCATCTGTGCGGGTCTATAAGGATCTATACTTGGTAGCCTTGCAGACAGGAAGTTTCCACCAGTGAGCTGGAGAAGAACCAGCCTGTTAAGACTCTTATTCAGATTCAGATGTGACAGAATCACTGATATTATTTAAAAGTGAATGCTTCATAAGGGCAACACTAGGAAGCTGTGATCTGTGCAGAGAGCATAAAAGACTAGAAATAAATCAAATATATATACTTTGCAAATGAGTCAAAGAAATCATAGAATGTACCATCACCATGATAGTCTGTTACCAAAATTACTGGACTCCGATAGTTTAGAAATAATTCTGCAAATCTATGAAAGATGTGGATTGTCTGACAGCGTATTGTTTTGTTTTGTATATCTGTCTTGCAAGACTCTTACTCTACTTGGACCGTTTTGTTTTATTGTCTTTATCCAGCTGTTTCCTTAGGCAAAGCACAGTAAAAAAAGTCATGTGCAGTCTTTCTTCCAAAGGTACTGTGAATAGCAACAGATAGCTCATAATAAGTAATCAATTTAATAAAGATATTTTGGAAATATTTGTCATAATGTAAAAAACCTTTTTGCATGCTCCCTTATTCCTTCATAAATCAACAGTGTTCCATCTACAAATAATGCATAAGCAGTCAACTTTAATACAAGTACTTATATGTTCCCCTCATCTAGCATTTTGTTGACACCATCACAAAGTTTCTGCAAATGGAGTTTATAAGGTCCAAAGGGATTGTACAAGGCAGCCAAAAATTCACAATCAGAGAAGTGATCAAACACATTGTTGACACGTCCATGTGACTTTGCAGTTAGGTGACGCTGAATGATTTCATGAAGTAGCTCTCTACAATCGTTTAACAGTTTGGACAAAAAATTCCTGTCAAAGGTATAATCCACCTGATGGAAACTGACCACGGTCTTAGCCAGCTGATGAACTTTCTTCTTGAATTTCTCCATCAATGCTATTTCATCTTGATTAAATTGGTTGTTTCTGTAGAGAATCGCCAATTTGAGGACTATTTTAATGAGGTTTTTGATGATTTTCTCTGCTTCCTTTTTATTTTGTGTATACTCCTTTGTGACTCTGTAGAGCTCGTCTAAAACATCACTGCTTGTGTCATCAATCAAAGTAGTTGCTATTGATTTGGACACCATTTTTCCAAGGATCTTCTTCTGGGCCTGAATGGCCAGACTTTTGGAGTTGAAGACATCTGTGGCCACTGGGGAGCAAAAAAAAACATACACAGTCAATACTTCATAACAGACATACTGTGGACAGTTGAGGAATATTTCCATGTCTATCTATTCATATTCATCTTACTAACTGTTGCAAAAATAATTCAAACTTATGTATGTAGTTCCAGAAAACACCGTCTCTTGAACCCCTAAAACTTGGTTGTCTTTAGGTTTATGGTCTTTTACGCTTTTACATCTGAAAAACAAAAAAAATGAGATATAACTTGCCCAAAAATCATTTAAAATATCTCTATATATGGATTCACAGGAGTAAATTGAGGCACGAAACCATGCCCTATTTGACCAGGCGAGTCATAAGTCTTACGCGGTTCTCATACTGATAATGAGATCTGGAACCACGACTAATCCCAATGTCATGACAATTACCACTGCTACTTCATTAGAGACAGTAATTCAATGAGTTCTGGCTTAGCGTTTTACGTATCAGTGAATTCAGATCCCACGCATCTATTATATTTTTAATAGATATATTTTATACATATATACAGATATAGATATCATTAAGAAAAAAATTCAAACACAAATCCTTCATCAGCAAACAATACTGAGATTCTTTGGATGCAAACTGAAGAAGCTAGTTTTCAGAAGGAAATCAAGTGTAGATTAGCACTTTTATGCCCTATACTTAATGCAAAAATAGCCAAAAACGAACAGTCTGGGGATTGCTATAACACTTGCTAGCATAACTTTATAAAGAAACCCTTCTGTGACCAATAAA
>VZSF01008497.1:157093-220106 GCA_013398295.1 Chionis minor | reverse complement strand
AACAGATTTCCACCTCCAGACTACGCTTGCTTGCACCAATATTCCCAATGACTGGTTTGTAATTTCTTTAAATACTTAAAAGACCCTAAATGTCCTTTCAGATTTTTTATTTATTTATTTATTTTTTTTTAATGAAATGTTACTGCTCGTGTTCTGTTGCAAGTGACAACTCTGAACACCACCCTCCCTTTGGAGCACCTTCTCCACTAAGGCACACTTGTCTGGGAGATGGCAGACTTTACGCTGCAGCTTCCCTGGAGCCTCAGATAGGCTGAAGGAAAGCTTCATCTGTTTACATTTACTTCACGCATGGAAGGTTTGCTTTGCAAACACAGGGCCTGGAAACTTTTTTTTTAAATTTTTTTCTCTCTTTTAATGAAAACATAAACTCTGCAGGTGCCAAACAGTAAGTCCCTGAATTTGAAAAAGGTTTGATCTTAACTGTTTCTATTTGGGCAGCTGGGTGTGTTCAGATGCAGGGTGCCTCTGGGGTTCCAGCAAATAGAAAGAACTTGTCCTTCAGGACATGCGAGACATAAATCTGTATTTTTTTCTTCAACAGTATCTTTGAGAAACTTAGTAACAAGCTCCTTTTTTCAAGCAGGTTTGTTTCTTAAGACTTTCAGTGCATGCCTGTATTTTCTTTTAAAGCATGAAGTGTTTGAGCACATTTTTTAAAAATCCTTACCTCATGAGGACACTCAAAAACCAAAGAACCTACTGTTAACTATCTTGGGCAAAGCACTTAAGATCACAAGACAGACACATTTCTCAACCGCAAAGATACAGGAAGACGTTAAAGATATGAAGCAGTCAATCTGAACTGAAAGTATTTGATTCATTTTTTGTATTTTAAATAAAAACCTGCAACTGTTACTATTCAGATAAAACTAATCAAAGTATTTCACAGGGTGGTCAAATACTAGAACTAAAAGCCAGTGTTTTACAAAGATCTACAGCTGAATTATAGCTTTTTTCCTCTAAAACAGGAATATCAATTGTTCTTTCATAACTTTTATTTCTTAAAGCCTTCCAATTTACTAACTGCTCATGATGCCTTCTTCCTAACACTCCACAAATATATAGAGATGTTCATGCTAATAGCAGTTGCTGTTTCAGAGTATCTTCCATAAATTTGCACAGAACCTCCCCACCAATACCATATATACGTATTTTAAAATGTTTTTTCCCAGGATGCTCTAGGTATTCTTATAAAATGGCACACAGAATGCTCCACTGTAATTGAACAGAAATCCATACGACCTGCTTCCAGCAAGTCACACAAACACTCAGGTACAGTTCTAATAATTTAGACATAATAACCTGCAAAGTATCAATTTCAAGAAATGGAAAACAGAGCAGTTTTCTAAACATTTTACAGTTTTTCAACAAAAAAAACCCCACAATGCGTAACTGAACATTTGACAAAGTGGAGCTTGATGTGTAATTGCCATTGCTAAACAAAACAAGAGTTGCTCACTTACAAGAAGTGTTAAACTCTTAATGGCATTTCTCTAAAAACTGTGCAAGTTTGGGGGCTGCCCAGAATGGCCTATTTTCTATCTGCTTTGCAGTACACTAGAAGTCATCTTCATTTTCCCCGTGTTATTACATGGGTTCTAATTTAATGGCTAAATTGTAAATTTCATACATCAGTATTTCAGTCAATCCAAAAAGGAACTTGCACACTGTATTTTTTAATCAGAATTTTCCCTTATTACGGATGGCAGAAAGACCTAAAATGTATTTCATTGCTTAAGCATTGCTGTCAATTGCGTAAGCAGTAAGATTATAGAGCTCCTCCAGACCAAACACACACAGTTCCTTAAAAAACAGTAAAACTATTACTTACTTGCTCATCAAATGGAATTGCAACTGTTAATGCTGACAGCAGAAAGAGAGGCAAAATACCCCAAGTTGAAGACTGGCCCGAGGCTTATTTGTTCTGCTAAATCCAGCGCACACTCTATCAAGCGCTTCGAAACGCTGTCAGATGCTATCACAGAGCGAACATGGGGTTTTCCCCCTCACCGTAAGAACAGCTCTTCTCAGCTACCTTTCTCTCCTGCCTGCCGCGCTTCATTTTGCTTTGGCACCTCAGAATGCAAAAATACATCGTGGCAGTTTCACTTCCTTGAAAAGGCAGCCGAAAGGAAATTGCACTGCTGAGCAAGCAGCGCAACACACCAATAGCCGTTACTGCTAACTGACAACTGGAACAATTAGCAGAGAGGGAGGGAGAAGAAAGGTCCCGTGACCCGAGAGGGCAGGGGACGTGTCAAGAAGAGGTTAAATCATTAACCCAGTATTGCATCTGCAAATGGAGATACCTGCCCGTATCAGAGAGTCCTGATTCACGGGTCACGGGGTGCCAGTGAGGAGCAGACGCCAGCTGCACGTGCCACCAGCCCCCCGTTCCCAACGCGAGGACAGCCGAGCATCCCCTTTCACGACTCTGACTACTATTTCAGACGCAAACACCTAGAAATAAGCCTGTAAATCCACATTTAGAATACCACTTATGGCAGCTGCATTTGCTTAGGGTTGTCTGCATAGTCACCTTTTAAGAGTTATTACAGTAGCTGGCCAGGATGTAAGATTCTCTGACCACACCTATTGTATTGACAGGTTCCATCCTTGCACTGTAAACTGAAATAGTGCCATTTCTCTGGTGGCCTGCAGCAGGCCCAGAGTTTGGGCAGGGAATCCAGCTAATTTTAAGCACCTCAGGGATAGTTTTTCCTCATGACTGACCTTTATAGCTCCTCTTTCTTTCCTGTGCAGTTTTACACTCGACTTTCTAAAAGCGTATCATCAAAAAATACCCCTTTGAAATCAACAGGATGTAATTTTCGCTCCAATCTATACAAATAAACATGGTTATGTTCAGTAGAGTTGTCCCTCTGCAGAGGACGGGCAGTCCAAGGGGAAAAGCTCTCAGAGGAAATCCTGCCTCCGTTATTTTGAAATTCACAGGATCTTGGGCATAATGGGGACCTAATCTAGTTTAGATTTAGAGAAGCAAACAAGGTCCTAGCAACTGCCTCCTGTGAAAGTTGGGAGCTTATTAATTTTAGCAACCAACAGTCTGTGTGTTTAACATTAGTATCTTGTTTGTTAAAGTCAATAAATATTGGACATGGCAGCATTCTGGATGGGTTTTCCCCAAAATATTTTACCTTATACATGTTTTCCTTAAAAACGTGGTTGAAGTATAAACTTTCAGTGAAAACTTAGAATTGTGGGTTAATAAGCTCTCAGAAGACTGGTATAAAAGTACAAGAAGGCTACTAGTTATGGCTGTGATGCTGACTTTTCCCTGGCATGGAAGCTAGTACACCTCCCTCCATACTGTGGCAAATGCCTATTACCAAATACCCTCTTTCTCAACTCTATTTAAACTATTAAAAGAAAAAACAAAACAAAACAAACCAAAACTATTTGGGGGGAAAAAAAAGTTGAATCACATGATTTCACTGCCTTAAATCAAGGCAGAATGTTTTTTTCCACAAGATAACAGTCGATGGTAGATTCAACATCACTTGCAGTTGAGTGCATTCAACCGCATGTACATTGACAATGAATACTCGAGTCACTCAGTATTTTTAAGCCTGTTGTAAAAAGAAGGACCAGAAAAAAAGCATCCAGTAAAAACTTCCAGTGAACCGCATTAAATTCCATGGGCAAGTCAGGTGCTGAGCTTTCTGACATGAATTGCATTTCTAGTGTACATACTTGGTATGTTGATACAACAGTCCCCATGGAAGACAGAATGTGACTGCGAAGCCATTAATAACAACGCTGCTGTGTGAGACCCAGTTCTCATTTTAGTGACTGGTGTACCATGTACTGCAGTAGCACCTGGTGAGTGCAAGGTCCAAAAATGACGAGTTTTTTTCAGGCAAGGCACACAGGACACTTATATGGGATTAGGAGGAAAGAGTCAGCACCGACTGAGCGCTTCAGGCAGCATTTAAAAGACTCTATCACATAACTGTGACAAATGTGGTCACCAATTGCCTGCCAGGCATCCTGCGCGGACGAGTGTATTTGCCTCTCTACAGACTGTGGGTGAGAGCTACAGCTAAAAACCCGCGCACGCTGTACAAACTGCATGTTCAATCAGACTCCTGGAGTGAGAGGGCATCACTTCCCTGGAGGGACACAACTTGAAATCAAGCTGGATTGACAGCGCTACACTCTCCAAGTGTATGTGACCATGAGTCATGCACTTCCAAAATCATGAGATCGCCTAGATATCAAGGGACAAAATAATGACTCGATTTTTACTTTTTTTGTGCCTTCTATTTTCTGGGCCTTTACAGGGCTACCCTGGTTTTCAGGAATGATGGAGGCCAGAAGCATTAAAAAAACCCCATACACTGAGGTGCATAAATATATGACTTCATGTATAAACACATGATTTCAGTAAGGTAAAGCTCCAACGGTGATAAACTGCAAAAGCTTGCATCAGTGAACGAACAAGCCCTGAAGTACAGAACAAGCAGAAATAGAGTCATAAACCTGTTACCAGGGCTGTAACAACTTTCACAATCTACTCACCACATGACAATAAGATTAAAAAATGAGTCGTAGGACACAGACTATGAATTCTTCAGATATGAATAAGGTAAGCTGATTTTTCTAGCTGCCACCATGATTTACAGCTTCTTCTTAATAACCGAGTGAGTCACAGTTTCAAAGAACTTTTTTTGGTGGTTTGTTGTTTTTGTGCTTTTGGTTTTTTGTGTTTTGTTTTTTTTTTTTTTAAACAGAAGAGTTAGTGTTGTGATTCTTATCTAAGTGCTTCAAAGTTTCCTGGGTGAAAGGTGTGTTAAATCTAAACTTTTTAAAAGCACAGATAAAATCCTCGCAATGTTGAAATCATTCCAAAAATGCAGCAGTCCCGCAGATGGCCACTGCAACAGGGCAGATAGCTTGGGCAAGCACCATCAGGCAGTGGAAAACCCAGAGGGCAAACACCTAAGTGCAGAAGGAGAAAAAAAACCAAGAAACCAAGGGCCCTATACAGTAGTTATTTCTTCCATATACGTCTTTACTATTTGATTCAGGTACACAAGGTCCTTATTTGAAGAGCAAATATTTTATTTGGCACCTTGTTTTTGAAGAGGGAGATTTATATATGAATATCAATTTTAACTAGAAAACAGTTGAAGCAAAATTTTCAATGCATACAAAGCATTCGTTCATAAATGTAACTTTTGCCTACAGTTCTCTTAATAGGTACGGTAAATTGTACTAAATTCTCACTCACCATAATCTTTACCAACTGAGCATACTATGAGACTGTTAATTAGTCAAGCAATGTGTGCTAATTTTAACATTCACACTGGAAGACCTTCAAAAGAAAAAACACCCGATCTGAAGCCAAGCCTAACACATGGCAAATATTGCATGAGCAGGCTTACTGGATTTGAAAGTCAGCTCTGAGGCTGCAAGTTACTTTGAAGCAAAAGTTAATCAAACAATTTTGGAAAAAAATCAGGCTAATCAAGCATTTTTTGAAATATACAGTATGTCTAACCCGCATACTCATACTGAAAGTGAGCATACATTCTGCATCGGCAACATGGGAAAGATAAAAGAAAAGCTAGCAAACACCATTGGGAACACTTTTTTTTTTTTTACTCAGTAAAGTGCTGAAGAAGTCATTGTCAATAGGTTTGCAAAACACATGTGATATTGTTATATACATCCTGATTTTGCTATTTAATTCTAGCCTTGTTGTATTAAAATGTCCAAAAATTTGACCAACGGCAAAAGATGACACAATTTCTAGGTGCAAAACCAAAACCAAACCATGAAAGAGCAGAAAACAAATACTTTTTTGATCAACAGGGGAGAAGAATTGCGAAAAAAAGTACCTGGAGGTTAGGGCCGAGTAGTTTGGCAAGAAAAGATGCTATTTCTAACAAGAATGTGTGTGCAGAGTTTTGCAGTCCCATGAGAGCAGTCTGTGCCAACAAGTTATTCTGGTTTTACGTGCCTGTGCTTCCCACAGCCACCCTGTGCATCACATGGTATATATACTGTGGCTGATTTAGAAATCCAAAAAGCCTTCTTAAAAGCCCTTTTTCCTACAGCCTCTGCATAGATTTTAATAAAGAGTGCATCTTTAATAAGAAAAAAAAAGAGATTAATTTCTGATGACTGCTCTTAGAGGAGCATATTTTAAAATATGTTGTATCTTAAACAGAGAAAATGACAGTCACTCTGAGTGGGGTCATGAACTTAATTTGGTATTTCACTCCTTTACCACCATTTGTTATCCTTGCTGGAATGTATCAACAGGTGCTGTGGCATTAAAAATGCAGCCTTGTATATTTCAGCTGTTGGCCATTTCAAGGCTACAACAAGTTCCTCTGCATCTACCAGGTGTCCATGAACACTCAACAGAAATGCTGCACAAATCTTTTCATAGGAAATAAAGTGTATCTTAGGTCATTCCTTCCGATCAAGCAGATGCAGCTCAGGTACTGGTTTGGTTTTGGTTTTTTTTCCCCAGTCGTAGAAAGAAGTACCAAACTGCTGGAAGGCAACAGTGCCAAGCTCTCTAACCCAAGTGGCACTTCAGATAAAATAATCTGGCCATTACAACTGAATGCTTTACCAAAATGTAAAGGTCAAAACGATGTATCTAACTGCTCTTACAACCATCCTGGCAAAAGGAATGTCTTCTCACAAAAAAAATTTAGCTGTAGGCACAGGACCTTGAGTATAACAGAAGAACTTCTGGCTTGAATGCAGAAGGAAAAGCAGTGAGACCAGCAGACCTGGGGAGCTTTGTATCCATTAGAGGGACTTAAATTTGACATGGGAGTGGGAAGTTAAGAGGAAGTTCAAGATAACATGTGGCAAAAATAGAAAGAACCAGAAGGTCGAGACAAGACAGCAAGCTGGCATAAGATGAACAAGGAACTCAATGATAAGGACAAGGTAGCAACCTGGCTGTCAAACTGCAAAGGGCATATATTTTGAATAGCATGTATATTTTGAATAGCATGTAAGAAAGCCACAGCAGAGGCTTCAGAGAGCTCAAATGACAGAAAGGTTTGTAAGTGATCTTACAATGGCTTTGAAAGTAGTTAATAATGTTTTTCCTGTATTTCTAGTTCTGGTTCTCTGTTCTTCTCAATGTTGATCTGTACACCACCCTGTCTGCTTCTTGCAGACAGGACGGGAGTCCCTCCATATCTCTCTCTCAGTGTAATGTTGAAGGCGGGATTGCTAGCTCAAACTTTGTTTATACATATTGCTCTTGTATCTTCCACTGCTCGCCCTGAGAAACTAAATGCCACCTGCTTCACACACATGTAATTTGATTTCTGTCTTCTCCTTTCTAAAGAAACCTCTGAGGCACTCAAGATTGCCACAGCTACAGGCCAGATACAGAAGAAAAACAAGTAGTGATGCCCAAGGTGCTTAGTTCTCAGGTATCTGGTTATTATATACTTTTTTTCAATCTCAACATTGAAATGCGGATTATAAAACACAAGAAAATATGCCATCTAAGAATTTTACTTATCAGATACTGGCTGTTCTTTAGGCCTGGGACACTATTGACACCCTACATGTCTTTTGCATTTTTTATTTTTTCACTACCTGTTTTCCTGTGCTATCGCATGAAGGATAAGTTTTCTGGCATTAAATGCATGGCTCTACATAGAATATATGCTTCGCTGCATCAGTTGTTCATAGTGCCTGTGATTAGGGAGTACTATACTTGGTGGCTGTAGCGGACTTTTCCATTGCCAATGCTAGCATGCATTTCCCTTATTTTCCTCCTCCGCAAGGAGCGAAATAAACCAACCCCTCATTTCTAATTTTTCTCCCAATATTTAGTAGCCACAGCCTGTTCCCTCTGCATCCATACTACAGCTACCAGGACTTTCATTCAAACTTCCAGGCACGAAATCAATGGTTGAGAGTTTTTTCTCTCCTCTATTCCCTTACACCTTTGCTGTCAGTTCTGAACAGGCTCCCCAAGACCCAAATGCAGTCTCTCAGAGGCTTTGCTTTGACTCCGTTTGTTTCCACTTGGTTTGCTTTATTCCTCTCCAATTCAAAGCCAATGCTCAAAAAAGCTGAAAATTTATTCAAAGTTTTGCTATACATAACACTTACCGGGGGGAAAAAAACCCAAAACACCTCTAAAATCTTTGACTTAACAATACTTAAACTCTCAAGCATAAATTAAGACTGTGAAAACACAGATCCACCTCGCCATGTATCTTAAGTTCGGTTTTGCTTTCGTTAAGGCCATTAAACCCTAGTAGAATATAAAGCGTAAAAGAAAAATTAGGTCTTGAATACTGTTAGCAACTTGTTCTTCTGTAAAATTAAATCTTCTGCTTAAACATCCTTTGTGTTACACTGTCATTTTCTCTTATGTCAGGAAGCAGCATTATTTGGATACAGAACTTTGATACCTAGCAAAGCACTAGCAATCCTATTTATTTTTACATGTTAAAAATATATTTACGAACTGAAACTAGATAGTTTCCAGAGGTCCCTTCTAGCCTCAACTTTTCTGTGATTCTGTAAAACCTGCATCTATTTTGTAGCTCACTCCTCAGGTCAAAGCATGGGGGATTGAGTGCACTGTATTTTACAGCTGTTCACTACTATAGTATTTAAGTGCCCAGCTTCTTTACTTTGCACTGGCATCAAATGGTATTTTTAAGTAGATGATGAACAGCACTGATCAGCTATGAAGGGATATCTGCCACCAGGAAAGGTTGTAGCTTGAGATTTTCAGGATTATTACCCAAAAAGTAAGAAGGAGGGAATGCAAATTTGAACCCAGGGAAGGAAAGGCCTCAAGTGGCGAAAATAAACACCATCAATCTAAATCTCAAATTAGTTAGATTACATTTTTGCACTGAAATAAAAATGTCTAAAGTTTCTCTTCGCCTCACCGTGATACTACCATCCACTCCTCCCATACTGCATGCCATTTTGCTGTGGCTTGTTACCTACTGATCAACACCTAAATCCAGCATAATTTACAACCCTTTCAATGGATTGTAGTACCAGCTGCTTGTTGCAAGGAAAGGTTAGTTTAAACACACATCTGGGACAGTGATGTCCTGCGTCACAAACTCTAAATCTCTAACCTCCAGCACTGAGGGCAAGGCTGTGAGCTTGGTGAAGACATCTTACCACAGAGGCACACACCAGAGGCAAACTTTATTCTTACCACTTCCTGAAGCGTCCACTGTTTCTGTTCACAGCTGCTCAAAGTCATGATTCATTGTTTCAAGCTCTCTGTTAGTTTCTGAAGAAAGTTCTAAGTCAATATTTCTCAGTGAGTATTTTTAATATAACTGTTTTTAAGTGAATAGAAATGTTCATTCATTTTCTCTTTTGCACGTAGGAAAAAATAGAGCTTGGGATCACCAGTGTCATTTACTTGCTTTTGCTAATATTAAACAAAAATTTTCTTCTTTCTATAAATAGAATTATCTCGGTAAAACAGACATAGTAAAAGCAAAAACAGATCTCATGAAAGCTTTAAGTTTTAAAACAAGGGAATTTCTGCATTTTTCACAGTGAAAATTTCCTACACACCTCAATGAAATTAATTAAGTGGAAGCTTGCCTGTGCATGTACTGATTCAGTGCTTTATTAATTCCTGTATGAAGTGAAACGTAAACATTTTGGGATCAAGAAGACTTGAGGGTATCACATTCTTAGGAGTTCACTGAATTCACAGGTCAGCTGCCAAGACCTTAGAGAAACCTGCAAGTACTGGCCTTCATAGATAAGTAAAACACATGGATTTCAAATTACAAACCTTTCAAGGACAAATGCTCTCAAATAAATGAAATGCTAACTCCCACTTTACTGAAATTTATTATCATTACTGTAAACTGCCATCAGGAACGGGACTTCCTGCAGACACCCCAATATTTATATATTGTACGTCAGACTGAAATGTAGGTTTCCCGTATTGCTATGCAAAACAGACTCTTTGATCTTTCATTACTATTCTGTATAGTTACAAATATCAATAGTGAATTCAGCAAAAGGTAGGGAAAAATAAATTCATTTATACAGTGTGTATTCGATCCTCTACATTGCTTCTGCTGAAACAGATCTGTGTTGAAGGTTTTGGATGCCAAGTTCCCCAGACTGAGTCCGCCACACCATGCAGAGATGCAGGCTCTCTACTTCTCATTGCTAGCCAGGTCAAGCACTAGAAATTAACCACAAAACTGAATTATGACAGGGAATCAGCTGATGACAGTGAATCAAACCACACCCCAACCCAGGCAGGGAATCTTATGAAGAAAAAGAAAATTTATAAAATGACATCTTTAAAGGTTGAATGTAGAATGAAACTCTCAAAGGACAGACTTTCCAGTTTCTCTCATCCTCGCTCAAAAGAAGACTGTGCCCAGCTGACAGCAGATTTAAGGCTTGTGCTTTTGCTGATGTTATGGTTAAAAGAACCAAGTTGCTGGCAGTTGCATTTGCACCGCTAATCCCGTAGTGTATCCTATTCAGTAGTCATTATGGAGATGCGTCCACAAAAGTGTACATCTACCATTAAAAAACATAAGGAACTTGGCAAATCTACTGATGCAAACAAAGAAAACGTGAAAACCTGTAGCTTCGAGATTTCACACAGTACAAAAATATGTCAATGTCAATAGACTAACATTCAGATCAGTGCTATTTATTAATGCAGAAACAGTCAGTTTAAGCACTTGAATTTCTTACACAGTCATATACAGCAACTTTTACTACTAACAGTACCACTACTGGATACTACTGGATCAATGAAGTATCTATGCAGTAAGCAAATATGAAAAATTAATCCTTAAATATTAAAAAAGTAATTTTGGCTTTAAAACCATTATGAAACAGATGAAACTATTTTTAGCCTTCTACTTCTTCTATTCAATGTGATGTATGAAAAAAGAAAAACTGAAGTTGTTTCATAAAGTAGCATAAAAATCAGTAGCTCTTTCACACCTCTATGAAATGCTCTCCTCTTACCATATTTTGTAATCTAACCGTAACAAAAAAAAAAAATCAGTCCAGAAGGTTTCAATAACACCTGCAACACAGTTTTAATTTGCTTTATTCTCCAAATGTGTTTACAGAGACTGTAAATGCCTGAGGAGAGAGGGGGGAAGGGAAGCAATATGCTTCTCAAAAATCATTAATTAAGAACACTTATGAAACCATCACATTTAACAGAAGCTTTGCCCAAAAGATAAATCATTACTGATGAAAGGCACGGTGCATGCTTTTGAATAAAAGTTACAAATTACAATTAGTATTTGAGTGTTACATTTTCCTTATGTTATCCCTGTACATGTATTACATGCACGTGTATTACAAAATACTCACTATTCTTAGAAGCCATTCATTCAGCCTTTTGCTATGCTTGGAAATAATACTGATCAACAACACAGCCTGTCCGAATGTCGGTGCAGGGCCCTTCCCTTCGCCAGATACTTCTTTTGATTCTCCAGAGATTCACTGACTTTTGCTCCCTGATCTCTGTCTCATTTATGACAGCACGTAGTTTGCAAATTCCTCAAAGAAAATAACCTGAGAGTCTATGAAGTACCGTAACATAGGAAATACTGTCATCAACAGACAAATAGAAGGAGGACGGGGAAACTAACCCTCCAGTACAACAATTAATTCAGTAAGATGGAAAAGACCGGTAGAATTTGAAAACAAAATACTATCTTTCCATATGCGGGGTACCATGCCCAGTTTTGGGCTTCCCAGTATCTCTCCAAAAAAGGAGCTAACACACTGAAGCAAGTCCAGCAGACAGCCACCAAGATGGTTGGGGAGCTGGAGCGCATGATACAGAGGACAGGCTGAGAGCAGTAGGTTTGCTCAACCTAAAGATTAATAGTGGACCTAACTAATACATCTAACTTGTTGCTGAATACTTACAGAGAAGACAGAGCCAGGGTCTTTTTGAGGACACACAGCAGAAGAGCAAGGGGCAATGGACACAAGCATCAGCAAGGGGAATTTCTCATTAGAAATTACCACCTTCATAGCAAAGGTGCTCAAATATTGGAGTATGTTGCTAGACAAATTGTGGGACCACCACTCTTGAAGATACTATCAGCTTGGCTGGAAAAGGCCTAAGCAGCCTCATTTAACTTTGAATTTGGATGCATCTTCAACACTGGCTCTGCCTTGAGTGGAAGGTTGTGCCCAATGACCTCCAGACATTCCCCGCAACCTCAGTTAATCTATGATTCTCTCTGTTGACCAAGTCGCTCAAGGGACTGTATCTAATTTGAAATGAAACACGCAGGTCTTGCAGTTCACTATGGATTAAAAGATTTGATTGCATAAGTATAATTATATTAATGGAATTTTCTCAAAGCAATCTAGCATTCAACCCAACAATTGCAGCTAAATGATTAACCTGTTAAGAGTTTCAGTGATTCTCTGAAATAACCTACCAGCTACAGCTAGTGCTTATTCCATGGCCTCTGCTCAAATTGCCACCTAGCTTCCTCATCTGCGCCAACAGCACAACGAAGAGATTGCTAAATACGTGTGGTGCAAAGTGTTCTGCAGAAGGCAACTACTCCATGTGGACATCCAAATGTGGTATACAACAAAAACCACCAGTTCAACCTATTCAATTCTGAGACTAGAAGCAGTGAGAGTGGCCACCTAAGCCATTCACAGACGGGTTATCTTAAAGGTTACCCTGATTTGACCAGGAAAATAAAACCAACCATTCTTTTGATTTTTAAAGGAAGAGATGGAGAGCTGCTTCCAGAGCGTTTTGGTTTAACAGCCTTAAGTCAGTGCTTTTACCGAGAGATTCAAGTGCCCACATCTAGATGGAGCTGCAGCAGCCGTACTAGAAACCATGGTAGTTGTATTCCTGTCCTCAAAGCCCTTTATCTGTTTCCTCTATCTTGCTTCATTAAATGTACATTAAAAATATCTATCAGTTCTGACTTGCCTGTGTACCGTGGTCTTATTTCCTCCAAATTTCCCATTGCTCCTTCTTCATTAAGGTGTTGGCTTCCTGCTTTCCCTTCCACCCCCACTCTTTGCACCTCTGGCAACATTTTCCCCATGCGTACGTGATATAGTATTACAGTGTCTGGTTATTAATAATTCTTTCTTTCCAAGTTCTCATAAGCTTACTTCCTTTTTTCCTTCTTTCCTGTACTGGAGTGATATAGTTTGCCTATAGCTTGTCCTATTAATCTTGAATTCTAATCATCTATAGAAGGGCTTACATAGAATGCCAAATTGTTAAGCATTACTCTGGTTTATAGAGCTGCATATATGATATGCTTTTTCTAATTCTCTTCATTAGCAGTAGGGAAGTTATCCATGGAATAAAAAAAAATCCTCAAATTGACTAATCTAGGTCTATACACATGCGTTGGGGGAAGATGATTCTTCCTGCTCTGGAACAGAACGTCTAAGACTACTCTTAATGAAAGGTCCCTGTTCCACTGGCCTTAATGTTTTATGGAGATTGTTTTTTCGGCAAGGAAGGGTAGGTCAAGACCGGGTGAAAAAAAGGAAGCCCACATTTTGTAGTCTTCAGGGTGAAAGCAGAAGGTGGGTCTAGTATGTGGGGGTCAGTAGTAATTGTCTGTGCTGCTTCGCTGTGGCTTCATACAGAAAAAACGAGGTCCACAAAAGAGAAGGTCACAATCTCTGCCTTGGGCAGATGTCCAAGCTATCACAATTCACACAAAACCATTCAGATTTGGGTCCAAAAGTGGACAGTAGACATCCCATTCCTGTTTAATCTTATGGTTTTCACACAGTTTATTCTAATTATGCCTGAAAACAGTCTGTAACTTCAAAAGTTAACATGAAATGCAACTGTCATCACCTTGTACATGTTGCATTTATGTGTCAATAATGCTTTACTTGCACAGCCTGGATCTCCCCATTCACTGTCATAAAAGCATAAAAGGTTCTAAAAATGCTAGTTTTGGAGATAGTGGGATGGCGAATCATACATTACAGGCTCTCATCGATGGAGTAAGGAGCACAAGAGCATGCAATTTTTTTTATCTAAATGAACACAATTCCACCCTGGAAAACTTTGACACAATGAGAGGTGACTGCAAAATGTCAAAGCAAATCCATGACTACTTACAGGAGGGCGTACTGAATTCTCAAAACAGTGAGTGCTCTGTGATTTTATAACCCCTGTGTCTCTGTTCTGAGCTCTAAAGTGAACAAAACAGGTGAGCTCATTCCTCAGTAATCTCAACTGGATTAAAAATTACTAATTGTGTCTAAAAAAGCTCTGAGCACTTGTAGGAATGCAGGGATCGCTCTCTCCCATGAAACGCGGTACTTAAAACTAAGTATGACAAAGGTGCAATGCAGGCTTTCAGTGGTTCTGAATTTGTAATACAATATCCATCATTTGATAGGCTATGTATTACATTCACTCTCATATCTGTTATTATTTTACTTTTCCTTTGAGACATTAGATTTATCCCCTGTTGTTTTCTCAATATGTAACATAAAGCCTGTGGAATGAAGCCGAAATTTTCCGCAGCCTTGAAAAAATTACTGTTTTCTTCTGTTGAAGAAATACTATGTAAGGAATCAATTAACACCACAGGAATTTTAACTGGAATTGGCATGTATTTAAAAAGGTATATTCAGGATATCTATATTTTAGTATGACAGCATTAAGAAGAATTCAGTCAGATCTCAGAAAGGAATCAAGTTAAATAACAGCCTGAAACCATTTGGTAGCTTCCTCGGTACATGACATGTCACCGTGCTACACCAGATAGGAATTATGCCATGCAGTTAAATGCTATACTCTTCTTCTTGACATTACCCTGCTCTTTGTTTCATCCGCAACAAAAGTAACTACAAGAAAATGTGCCAGGGTTATTTATATCATGACAGTTGTTGGAATGTGTAAATGCAATACAGATTGATGCCATACACACACCAACACACACATGCACACACACATATTTACCACAGCATTGTGGTATATAGATGAATACAAAGATTGTTCTAATGTTACCGAGCAGCATGGTGGGAGGAAAAAAACCTGTTTCATCTTGCCATTCTAATATGGACCATGCAGAAATCAAAGGCAGAAGTTGAAAAGCCCAGATACACTGCTGCATACCCCATATCCAGAAATTTGTACAAAACACAGTGAAGTAATGATTGTCGTCTAGCATTGCCTTTTTACTCCCAGCCCCTGCTAACAAATTAAGATTTGACTTGAAGCCAAAGACTGTACCTTTATTCAACTAATTATAAAAAAGAAAATCTTCAGGAGTTCACCATTCAAAATTGACATTGATTTTGAGTATCGCTGTTAACAATGGGTGTAGTTCATTTTTACAGTAGTAAAGCCTACGGTCTTTGATTTTGCTATGCAGATTCAAAAAAATAATCCATATTAACCCACAAAATCTACTTTTATAGACATCCCAGTGTTCTCAAATACTGTGATTCACATATATAAAGTAGCTGGAAGTGAAATATTGCTCACTTCCGCATCAGATCATTGTCAGAACATACATGATATTTGATACTATTACTGTGCCCCCAACCCTCCTTTTCACGCAGGCTGATCTTCCAACATATGGTCCAAGAGTCATGCCTAGAAGCTGCAACTGATTTTCAGAGCTCCTTATATATCTGTTCAGTAGCTCCTGGCCAGTGATACTTCCCTGGCCACCTGAGCATCTCTGCTTTAAGGAAAATAGAAAAATTCTGCTTTTGCTTACAAACAGTACTAAAATAACAGTTTTCCTGTAGAATTCTCCTCCCTACACATTTTAGCATGTTGTATATTAACCACTATGCTTTCATCACTAGCTTTGGCCTTGAAATGTACAGAATCCAGTAAAATAACTATTTTATAATTGCCCAAGTGTCCCCTCTACCCCCTCCATAACCAGTGACAGGCCTTTACCTACTAATTGCCTGGTTGGACCTCATAATTTGTGGGTAAATCAGAATTTATTGTTTAGACTGACGTTCAGTCTTGCACCAAAAGGAAAAATCAACCACTCCCCCTGCTTTGGTAAACCACTTAAATGATTACATATCCTCAGTGTCAAAAGCCTGAGCCTCAAGTTTAGTTTGAATTTGTGAAGCATCAATTTTCTTTATGCAAAAGGCAGTTTCTTGATTAAACAGAGCTAGCTGGTTGAAAGACTCTGATTGCCTAATTTATGCCACATACACTGAACCAATGCACAGGTATTTGACTGTATTTTTCAGTATTGTGATCAGTTATCTTTCATGCCGTGTTCAATCAGACTAGGCTAAGTAGTGTAAGAGCTGCACTTCTACATATTCACCTGTTAATCCCAGTCTTTATTCACATACACACTAAACCCTCTTTTCTTATGTATCTTCCAAATTATTCCTTTACAGTTGGCTGTAGGAATACATTTACAGACCAACTGAAAAACCTTCTCAGTGGCATCTGTACCTCATCTTCCTACAATGGCTACCACTTTTATTTTTCATTCTAATCTATTAAAATCACAGGACAGCAAACCCCAAATATTTTCCCAGCTAAAAATAACTAACCAAAAAGCTGCCCTTTTTTTCCTGTCTCAGCCACCTGCTCCAAATGCTTTTTTGAGCATGAAGATCATGGCATCTCGAACTGTTTCAAAAGAAATGCACAGAAAGGCAAAAATATTTTCAGAGGATTTTAAGAATCTGAGTCATCTAAGAAGCTAAGAGGTTTCTTTAAACAAGAAAATTTACATTTCAAATATAGCCAACTTGGTAAAAATGTCTGGAGCTTCCTGTGTTAAACCAGGATCTTTCATGCTATGGCATGCATGCTGATCTCTCCAGCTGTAAAACTGAGGGAGAATGTTCACATTGCCATATTCTTATTTACATACTCGCTTTTCAAACAGTTTCTATAGAGAAATATTTTTTTCAGTTCTGCTTTTCAATAAATCTGTCCTACAGGATCTTCTTGGAAATAAAAGCTGCCTTTTAGTTCATCTGTTCATTTGAGGAGAAGAAATACGAAAAAGAATACAGATGGCATCATTGTAATACTTATCAAAACACAGGCTATTGCCCTGTATTACTAACCAGGTTCTATCAGCATTATTAGCATTAAGTTTGATACAGCCCCAGCTGACTTTTCTGCAAACCAACAAAATACTCTTTTACTCAAGTAAGCAGATAGAGGTCCCTGGCAATGTTAGTCTTCAAGGGGGAGAAATTGTACAGAGTGCAAGGGGAAAAAACATCTGAAATATTTTGAAAACTTCTTGTTTTCACCAAATAGAAAATTATTCAGTTGCCTTACTGCTTCCTTATCTGTTGGGGTTTTTTTAATTATTTTTCTGAGCCATACTGGATCTCTGTAATTTTGTCTCCTTAAGGACTACTCATAACCATGAAACATCAATTTTGTTCTAAAAAACCCAGTGTGTAACCCCACTACTGCCCAGTTCCCTTTTCTGTATAAATGCTCTTTTGTATATAGGCACTTTCAGGAAATTGCCCTTCTCCTCCCCCGCTTGCTCCCTACTGTCCTACCCTGGCTCGCTCCCCCTCCCAATCAACGCTAGTGAATAATTGTATTTTTGTTGGAGCACTTCCAGCTTCTCCACACGTTCCACTCTAGATGGAGTAAATGAAACCCTGTAGCTTTGGCACACTCCTCTGTGCTTTAAACACACGCACACGCGGGCACACACACTCAGGCGGACAGGGAAGTAAGTGGCATCAAACTTATTCCCCAAATAATCCTTTCACTTCTCCCCCAAGCAACTTCCTCTTTTGCTGAAAAATACAGTGCTTCCAAATTAACAAAATCTTCCTCTTTCGATATTCTGCCACCAGTGTTTCAAAACACCATTTCTTCTACTTGTAAGTATTTCACATGCAGATAAATTAACACTGCTGAGACAGACCCCTGTCCCTGGGTGCCAACAGTTTGGTCATTTCATATTCAGCAAAATCAGCAGGGCTTTGGGTGATTTTGCCAAGGCATTTTTCCCTCCCCTTTGAATACCCAAAAGCTAAAGCGAGCAGAAACTCTCCTCCGTCCTCACAAAAGCGGCACTGGCAACACAAGCATGCACATTTCCTCTCTTGTGAAAATTGTTAAAAAAACATACCTTCCTTGGGTTCATCAGCCTCCGAACTCATGTTGTCAGCACAAGGCACTGGGGACCAGATTACGGCTGACGTGTGCACTCAAAAGCAGCCGCAAGTCAACTTCTCAAAAAAGGGGGGGAAAAAAAAAAAAGGGAGGAAAAAGAGACAGAGGGTTGGGATTTTAAGGGGAAAAGTCTATGAATTCAGCAAATCACAACTAAGCTACTTGAAAATGATCCCGCCCCTTTCTCAGCTGCACACCAGCCACTGTCTGGAAAACCAGCACCTTCACAGAAACCCTCATTTTACTCGCCAGCAGTCGCCGTTTATGCATTTTATTCTCCCCAGTCGGTAGGAAGGGTGGAGTTTCACTTGTTGCAGCTTGCCAACATGGTATGAGAAAGCAAGCAGGGAGACCAAAAAAGCCCTGAGTGTGGAGCAGTGTCTGATTGCGGTAACTGACAATCAGACTGGGGCTCTCTTAACTTGCAGGAAAATCTAATTTAAATCAATTATTTTTTAAGCCTAAATTGTATATTTCAACACTGGTTACTATCTGGAATTGGTTCTGTAGCCTCCGTAATTATACTGACTAATACAGGATGACTAAATACATGCTTAAAAGATGACAAGCAGCAGCTTTCTTTTAGGTAGTTTAAGCTAAATAATTATTTCTTCTTTCACTCACGCTCAGTGCATGGTGCCATCTACCCTGAAAAGAGCAATTCACCTTCCCTTCTTGGAAAAACTATCTGATTTCCTTGTGCTACAGACCTCTCTGCATCCTAGGAAACATAATTATTTTTCACTATTACATGGAATTGTTTTACAGCACAGCAAGAGAACAGGGGTCTTTCGCAGCCACCGCCCAACTTGCCATGCATCATACACGCCTGTGGATCAAAATCGGGGGGAATTACTGGGAAGCTTATTTTCCAGTTGGCACAGCCTCCAGTAAAATCACTGTCGAAAGGAACCATCTTTTCCTACTTACTCATTTAATGTATTTTTAGCACAGCGAACAGGACGAAACCTCAGTGGAAACGTGACTACTCAGACAGAGAGAGGTGTGAGCTCTCAGAAGTCCCGATGGCGCTGCCAGCTCCGACGCTCAACCAGACTCCCACCTACCTCCCACCTCCCCCTTGCAAGGTTAAATGCTTCTGCCTGAAGGGTTGTCAGGGTCTTCATGGAAGGAAGACTATTAACAGCTATTAACAGTTAGCAAGTGTGTTACTAGAGTCAAGTAGAAATAAGTATATTTCAAGATGAAGTCAGAAAGAGACAAAGCTGTGGGCACATAGGAAAAAAAAACACATTAAGCATTTCGGATTGTAACATTCAGCGCATTCATTAAAGCTTATGGGAAGACTATAAGTAGGTAGGATGGCCTCGTAAGTAAAAGGTACAGACTCAGGAAGGGCAGTATGAATTCTTCAGCCACAGCAAAGTTGCTTTGGGGACCAGGGTAAATAATACTTCAGAATGGGAGCAATTTAGTCCTATTTTGAGTGCTTTTATTCACAATAACAACCGTCCTTTGCCATTGTACGTCTCCCATGCCCAAGACAGATCTCATTTCAGTTAAAGGCTTTTGGTGGCACTGCCAATTTTTTATTTTGCAATATGCACAACTCCATGGGTCCCTTAAGGACATTCCTCGAGAAGCTAGCTGTATTCCACAGGCCTCATTGTCCCCTGCAGTGTGGCAGAGCGCATCAGCTGCACCCTTCAAAGCACAGAGAGTGAAAACAAATGTTACCCTAAATGGTATCACAGAAGAAAAAGGAATTACAACACCGGACTAACTGAAGAAGTCATATACTGTAAGTTAAAAAAAAAAAAAAAATTAAAAAATTACTGGTTTAGGTAATTACTATTTAGCAGATTGAAACCACTCAAAAACCCACACACAGAATAGAGGGGGAACAGGAAGGAACATAGTGTCAGTGAAGATGATCTACAATAGACTTTGGGGTACTTCAGTCAAGGGGAGCATTAGTAGAGAGATAACCCAAACAGACTGTAAGCCAGTATCAAGAGCCCTGCGTGACCAGATTTACACAATAGATGGACTTTTGTCATTTTAGATGACAGACGGACACAGAGAGATAATGAGCCTAGTGGTTAAATGCCAGCAAGTTTTGCAAATTAAGATTTTTCAAATCTCTCAGAAACTTCAGGCGTCTCTGGACAGATAACAAAAGCCTGACGATTTTGTTTCTTCCCCACGCAGTCAAGATCACATCTCGTCACTCAGCCCTGTTCCTCCTGTGTACTGGGTCTCAGTTCAGGCTCCAGAAATGGGGTTTTTTATGTTTCTTTTTGGTTGCTATGCTTCTTGAAAACACATGCATTGGCTGAAAAGACTCAACCAGACCAAAGAGTGTTCAGGTAGGTAATTTTCTGATCTTAAGTTAAGCAGTGACTTGTAATGGCATTTGATCATGAGGACATTACCACCTTCTTCAGAGTCTGCACCCAATGAAATACAACAATTTCATTTAGAAGGCTAGTAAAAGTAACAAAATAAGTTAAGCAAAAAGTAAAGAGTCTGTGGACAACACTGGAGCCCAGGTAAAGGATGACACTACCTCACCTGCAGGGAAGAGCGAATTATCAAAGCATCCATACTGATTTTTGAATCTCATGATGAGTAAACAGCCTGGAAGCTTAAAAAAACCTCTATAATCATAAACTGTGCATGTGATACAGAGTAGAAAGGACAAAACAAAGAATGACAAAAAGCTCTAAAAATAGAATCAGTAGATACAGCTAAATTTACAGGACAGATTCTCTTAGGGAAAACAGAAGTAACTTCCTAAAATGAAGGGCTTAAAACCCACCACGCAATTGGACAGATGCTGTCTCAGAGGGGAGGACAGAATTCCTAGAGGAAAATCAAATGTTTTATGTGGTACACACCAAAAAAATGGGTTTGCATACTAAGTTTCAGTGGCTAAAAGTCTAAAAGCCACAAAGCTGTGTAAGGCAAGAGGGTACATTGAAGTGTGGATGGTTGTACCTTTCTCTGCTGAAACAAAAATCTTCTGGTTTTACTTTACAAAAAACCTAGTTGGTTTTGTTTTGTAGCTCATCATTTGTAAATTGTCCTCATTTCTGCTAATGCTAAAGCAGGGTTACCACAGAAAGAACAGGCTGTAGCCAGGCCTTGGCTTACTGCAGCAATATGCAGGGCATTGTGAAAGGATGGGTAGCTGTGTCAGCATGTCCTCAGCTCAGCTCAAAACCTTGCTTATGTTTTGTGTCTCAGTGCATGCTGAGACAGCTCTGTTTACAGAAGCATTTTCTTATTAGACATACAGGTGGCAAATCCTATTACATCCTTTATAAATATTTAAAATAAATAATAAAATTCTTAGTAGACCATAAATAGTTCTAAAATCAGGGCCGAGAAGATTCTGAAGCTCGATACCGAAATGTCAAAAAATACTGTAATATTTTGGTTCACAAAAAAAGAGGAAGCAGCACTACTACACGAAACGTATCAGGAAGAAGCTTTCAAGAGGAGGCAGCTGCCATGGAAGCCAGACTAAATCTCCTACCAAAAAAAAAAAAAAAAAAGCAAGCCACACAACCCTAGAACAGTTCTAGAGAAGGAAGTGGTAATGTAACACTTCAGACATTACATATTCATGTTTGTTTGTTTTAAAAAATCTCCCCATGTTTGGTTAACATAATTAAAGTTGTCTGGTGATAACTTCTACTCTTCCAGAACGTCACCATCTGTGGATTGCAAACCTTTAAATGTTAAAAGTAAGGTCCGTGCCCAACTTCAACTCCTTGCTACAGACAATAGTCACCAATCATTTTCTAAGCCAAGTGTGTGTCTGTTGCCAGCTGTAACTGCACCGAGTTATCTGAAGCCACATGGCAGACCTCTGACGGCAGATGAGGAAATCTGGGTTTCCCACCCAACTCCCAACTGCGAGACAAAAGAAAGAGGTGAACGAGTACCCTGAAAAATCATAATACACGTAGCTGCAGGTATGGTTTCTTCATGCCCTGCCAACAGCCATGCCGTAGAGATTTTCTTTGCCATGAATTAGCAAGGATGGAGAATGTTGTGTGGGTCAATGACGAGAAAGTAAAAGTGTTGCACTACACTGTCCCACGTAAGACTGTATAGCTAACCTACTGGCTTTCACACTACTACTACAAACAAAGCTTTTCAACCAGCTGTTTTCATGGAGTAAATTCAAAGATACCACACTTAAATGTATAACCTAGGGATTATGTAAACTTTGACATTTAGCAATCATGCAACAATAAAAGGAAAGCTTACACCATCTCTCTTCTGTAGCCCCAACAAGTTGTACCTATTTGATATAGGGGGCTTGGGTTGACAAATTTTCAACTTCTGACACTCTTCAATGGGTGTGGATTACGAGCACATAGTGCAAATTTTCACACAGGACAAGAAAAATATTGGATACTGTCCTGAAGCACTCATCTGTATTATTTCTTCATATGTATAATTTGCAAAATGTAGTGAGAAACAATTGCGATACACCGATAACTGTAAATGCATTTCACCAATTCTCAAACATTTGAGGTTTTCCTCAAACTAATGTTCTGAAAGCAAACAAGATGTAAGATTGTTCAAATATTTCAATCCAGGATCTCCCAAGCAGAAATAAGTGCAGCGGGTCTGGTCTGCACACATTTATGGAATCTCCAAAGTGCTGCCTTATCAGAAGGGCAACAAGATGTATATAGAAAAATGTTATATGGAAAAATGTACAAGTTAATAGTTCATGGAAATAAAGAGGACAAATTGTTAAATTCAAAAGCCTGGAAGCCACATTGAGATATCATTAGGAAACTAACTGTAGCTACCTCTTCTGCAAGTGGTGCCTTGTTAACGTGTAGGTTTTACCAGAAAGATCTCATTGTAGAAGTTACCAATTGAGTAAGCAGTCAAAGACAACGTAGAGGCGTGCCCTCGATTTGCTCCATTCGTCCTTTTCTGCATGTCTTCCAGTACCACTACAACCTCTTTTCAGGCAGGCAGGCAGGCAGATCCTAACCGCACTGAGTTTCATGACGTCCAGGTTTATAAAACAGGAGACATTTTTGTTTTCTAGCCCTTCCCTGTTAGACTGGTGGATGAGCTCTTTGGCATCCCTACAGAGTACTTGGGATCTTGCAGCACAAAGTGAGGATGAGCTGCTGCCTACTCCGGCACTGCCCATCTCCTAGGATGCAGAAACCCACCTGCCAGGCATCCTCCTAGGTGCCAAGCGGTGCAGCCCTGACCTGTCATCTGTGCCTTCTACTGCTGCCACACACAGACATCACGTACGCACCAAGGTGCACGCAGACATCAGGTGTGCATGGTGGTGCACAGGGAGAGGAAAGGTGTGGACAGAGGGGCCCAGAATCACAGAAAAAAAGTAAAATTTCAGTTTTCTTGCACTGTATCTAACTTGTTCTGCTTTCAGTTATGCACTTAAACAGTTACAGACATTCAAATTAGCAACCCAAGAAGCTATTTTAAAGTTATTTCCTAACCCAAAGATAGAGCAACACCATCTGTAGTTGTGTTACTTCTATTATTGCAAAAGAGAATGCAATATGCACTGTCTCTGCAATGTGGGCACAGCAAAAACAAATTCCAACTCTTATGCAATTTTGTTAATTTGGGCTTTAATAATATTTTACAGTAAAAAGAGGACTTTTGATTAGCAGTGTGATTTTAATAGCACTGTTTATACAGTTCTGTAACTAAATGTATTAGGTACAATAGCCCATCTTCTGTTGCTGTAGCTTTACTCCCAACTTGTATTTATTCTATCTTCTACCGTGAAACACACATATATCAAGATAATCTAGACAGTGCTTAGCTTTTGACTGATGTCAGAAGTACCGTTTTCAGCATACAGCATTCAGTGTTTTCATATAGCAGTACAGCTCTTAACATCTCAGTTATCTATGGTGCAGAATTTTTAAGCAATTTGTCTTCACATGCATAAACCACATACCAGGTACTGTTTTCATCTTCGGACCATTCAGTCCACTGAAAGCTAGGCAGACAAAATAAACCAAAGCATGAGCAGGTTGATCTATAAACCAGATCTGAAGAATACGAGTACTCCCTGTTTTGGCCTGATTATCACTGCTTATTCCTTATCGTTAACTTGTTTTTTCCACTTAGCACAACAGACTTCCAACGAATTCAGATGATAATGCTTGTGGCACTTGTTGAAGCACTCACAATACTTCCACCTATTGGGCAGACCCACGAATGATACCCTGGTGTATGTTTCTACCATGCGGTTAATGAATTATAAGAAGTCCAGGTTCAAGGGACCAGGTGATCCCTCAACAACTTCTGCACCATGCTTGCCATCCAGCACTGCATCCTATTCTCCCCCCTCCCTTGTGCTGTCCTCCTCACCTATTTCTCTATCATCTTGTTCGGCACCCATCCTCCACACTGACAGTGGTTTACTGAGGCCTGTCCATTCTTTCATTTCAAAACAGCAAGAGCAATATGTGGCAAATCTAGTGTTCTACAAACCCACACCACACTGCTGGCGCAGCCTTCAGTCAAAGCAAGGAAAACCTAGGGCTTCACCATAGAGTAAATGGTACAAAACCGTGTCTAAAGACCTCCTTTCTGGTAACACAGTGGCAGAATAAGCAGCAGTACAGGGTGACAAATGGATTCACAAACAAGCCCACCAAGTTAGGGATAGGAAGAAGTAGCACATAGAGGACAGATCCTGGTTTCCATATAGATGCAGTAAAACTTGCCTTACTGAGGCTCCTCACCTCAGCTCTTCTCCCCCAGAGAGCAAACGGACAGAGAGACGGCAGGAAGATATGTGCACAAAAGGCTTCATAAAGTTGAACTTGCTTAATATTGAACATAATTTTGCTATGAGATTTGAAACACCCATCAGTCTCACCTGTACAGTTTACAATGTCCATCTGTGCAATACCCACCATCACATCTATGTACTTTCAGCACTGACAGCCCGAGAAGACAACATAATAGTAACCACTTTGCAAACTCGTCAAGACTTCTGTGCAGTGTGCCTCTTCCAAACCCATATCCCAATGTCAGAAACATGCCAAGATTGTTGGTTTCCAATTAACAACAAGAGTTTAAGCTGCCACTGCCTCTACTCGAAAGTTCTGCAGTTAGAGGTGAGGAAACATCTTCACTCAGCCTCAAAACCCAACTTTCTTCATAAGCTTTATCTGTATCTGCCACTAATTGTTGAACATTTTGGCTGTAGCACAGCCTCAGCACAGGATTGGGATGTTGCCTTACGCTGATCCCCACATTTCAGCCTCGAGATGAACATCATTTGTCATGGAACAGCACACTGCCAGGGTACAAGGCTGCTCTCAGCTCAGACTGGGTTTCACTGACTTAAAAACAACTCTACAAATTCACCCACAGAGCAACGCCGTGACTTCTGAGTTGTGAACTCTGCCGTAATTCTGTTGCCTTGACTATAGGTATCTTGTTGTCCAAACCCACTAATAATAACAATGGTTTTATTGTAGCCACATAGATGCCATGCACTGAGACGCTCTTACCAGTTAACAGCCAGTTACCAGCTACTGAAGACAAGGTTTCGGTACAGGAGCAAGTATAAAACAATTTCTAAAGAGCAAACGTGTAAACAACATTCAATGACTTGGTTGCTATCCACAAGTAGGTGATAATCAACGATGGCTACTGAATGTTCAGGAGTTCATGGAGGACATGACAGAAGTTAAAGAGAGATCGTCAAGGTTAGCTGTCTTTTGAGGGCCTTGCACCGAGGGCTGCAACAGGTACTGATACAGGCTTATAGTGCTGCTTCTCCAGATACCAAAAATGTCACTCATTATTTTAATTTTTTTCTTTAAGAGGAGCACACACAGATTGCTACTGCCAATGCAGCTATGCCACGCAAAAGGCATCATTGAAGACAACGAGACAGTGACAAAAAGACCTGCATGAACAGAGGTAGGAAGGCGCGATCCTCTGGTTTGGTACAGAGCACAGCAGACCTGAGCTAGTTTTGTCACATAGAAAAAGCTTCCCAGCAGTAGTTTATGATACAATTCTTACAAAACAGTTGTGTTATTATATGACATTGTAGCCTTTGCAAAAACAAAGGAAAGGTCTAAGAAGAAATCCAAGGGGCACAATGCCAAAAACATAACCATGAAAAAACCCTGCGTCAGAAACAGAAATCACACAAAAGCCACACAGATACCCCAGATGAGCAGGGAGTCAATGTGCCACACAGAGACTGACAGCGTCACCCTGGACCATGAGAAGAGATAAACCAGATCCGCTCTCAGCAAGACATAAGAGAAGAGGTATTGCCAGATACTTATGCATCAAAACACAGTGCTGGAACAAGTTTAATTGGAAAGGGGTATTTTAATTAAAACCAGAAAATCGCATATCACATAGCCAAAAGTCAAAAAGAGCTTGAAAACAAAATGCCTGGTCTAGTATTAAATACAGTGTGTTTTAAACAGTGCTACTGGAGTATATGGCTAATAAAATACTTTGGTTTTTTTTTTTTTTTTAAAAAAGATATGGCAAAAAGTGATGGTGACAGAAAATTTAATATTACCTTAAAAAAAGAAGGGGTTTGTTTGTATAAAAGCAGCATACATATGGGAAAACACATGTGTCTTGGTCTGTGAGGGCTGTGTTCCAGTCCCAAGCAAACGATCCAAGTCTTTTGCTAATGCGTAACAATCAAACTATGCCCTTTTTCTTTTAGACGCCAAAGCCATTAATCATGCAAACAGTCAAAACACCACTTGCATATCAAATGCAATCTTATCTAGATAAAATTTAAAATCAAACAAAACTAAAAAATACCAGGCTATGAGAATAATCTCCTTTTAGTTCAAATTTAATTAAAAGAGATTAAGAGAGGGATTTAAATGGATATTAAACCTAAGCAGAGTTTGCTCTTTAAAAATTCAGTTTAGCTATAGTTTACATTCACAAGCCAGATGCACCTAATTATGTGGTGTTCATTCAAAGAACCATATTGATTTCTGCACGTTTAAAATCAGTTTATTATTTTCCTAAAGCTTAGACTGAAGCCACATTAAGAATCTAGAAAAGTACTTGCAAGAACTGGATTTCTTTTGGGAAAGTATTAACTAAGACTATGCTAAACAAGTGCTGAAAAGTTTCGAGTACCCAAACGAATTTAAGAAGTCGTCATTTATATAATGAGTCAGCCTTAGAAGAAAGATTTTCATCACTTGCTTCCCCTGGCCTATGGTGACGTTTTCATAACCAAAGCATGCTTGGGAGATCAGCACTTTGAGCTGATCCAAATGAGAATGACTGTCTAACAGAGCAGCACCATGTTCCTCTTCTTGTTTTCCACCTACCATGCCAGCATAGGAATGTGGTGCCCACATAAGGAAGATCTCAGTTACAGCTAACTGTTAATATTTATTTTTTGGCTAGGAGAATTTTAACCTAAAATAGCTCTTGATCTTCTTTTTCTTTTCAAATAAGTATATAACAAATGAATTGCCGCTAAAAGTAAGTATTTCTCTCACAAACGAAGGGCTTGGATGATTTCTAAGCTAGTTGTGACAACTGAAAACCCATACCTTGCTCATTTCTACCTATATAAAGCAGACTTATGCTAGTACGCAAAATAGGCAGATTCCAGGTGTAAACTGTGTTTAGCATTTTAGCGTTACATTAAAAACTCAATCTTGGATTTTTATTGATTACTGTGAGTTTCAAAAAAAAAAAAAAAAAAAAAGAAAAAAAAATACCAGAAAAAACCCAAACCAAAAAACCAAACCAAAACAAAAAAACCCTCAGGAATTTTTGCTGGAGCCCAAATGAGTTTGTTTAGCAGAAGCATGTCTAGCCTTTCAAGTATTTTATCTACTTTACAGGAAATTCATACTTCAGCTCTTAGAATGCTTTAGCAACAATAATAACAGGGTTTGCACTCAGGCTGGGCCAAACTGAATACCACTTCACAGGGTTATTGCAAGTCTTTCATGAACTATGTCAAATATTCAGTTTCAAAAAAAGTGATGCGGATAACAAGATCTGAACAAGACTTCCTAGTCTTTTTGTTCAACATCTCGTTTCCTGAAAGCCGAATTATGGCACATACTTAAAATGATTTACTGTTCAGGTGGCTGGTCTGTCAAGGGCTGTGCTACTGGAGTTCTTCCTGAACGCTGAGGACTTTACAATGTGTTTCCAAAATGTGACACTCAGTATCGACAAGAGTTAGTATCTTTGTCCACTTTAGAAAATAAATGGAGCAAGAAAGAACAAACATTCCCACTGACTCTGCACTGAATTGTTGGTGCACAAGGGATTGGGCACCTTTATCAGAAATCCCACGTAACAAATTTTTGAGCGTTGCACAAAGGTAAAGCGTCAAAAGAGCACGCCACACATCCACATCCACCCACCCGCTGCCCCCTGCGCATCCCGCATCCATCTCACTCGTGGCATCTGTCCGCGACTGATGCTGGTCACAGAGCATTTGTTGCTGGTTTTGGCCAACGCCACGAGGTGGCAACAGCACTCTGAGGAAAAAAAAAAAAGCCAAAACAGTTCTTCAGGACTGTGCTTTGCTCCAGTCTAGGGAACAGAGCAGGACCAGCAACAAAGGGCAGGTAAGGAAGTCGGGCGGCTTCTCGCACAGCCCCGCGTTGACATTTCACATTGCAGCTCACACGAAAAGGTTGAAATGGTGTTTCACCTGTATGTGCTGGAATGAAAAATCTGGAGAACTACATGCTTCTGATGCAGTGGCCATTGCCTGAAATCGGTTGTCAACACACCAGGCTGCAGCAGAAAAGGGCTATCATTTTTTCCAACCCAAATCCCAAACATGTTTGAAAAAAGACTTAAACCTACCTAGGCACACCTATATGGAGATAAGTAAGAGCAATATAAGCGATGCTACAGTGGTAACAACTTGGGTCCATGAATTTAAAACCATACTAAAATTTCAAGTATCACTTCAAGGTACGGATGCAACTGTGCTATTCATGATGCTCATCCCTTGTCCCCAATATCTGCTTGCCATGACTCAGTTCAGCCCTGCTCTGCCTGTATGCTTTTACCTTCCCTATCCTGCCATTGCCTTTCCAGAAATGGGATAATGTAACCTTTTTTTTCCCTCCCTCCTGGAGGAGAGGTACTGAGATACCTGTAACTCCCCTTCCCAGCTCCAAACTCAGTAACAGCCTTCTTCTCACCAGACATGCAGGATTGTTTCACAGTGGACAGTGGAGAAATCAAGAGGATAGTGGACAATTCAGGGGGACAGTGGATGAAAGAGAAGCCTGTACTGAGGTAGGTCTCCCTCATTTCAGGAATTCAAATAGAAGGGGGACTCGTCATGCTGTACTCACCTCTGTGAAGAAGAGGTCACTCCAAAACAGGCCCTAGGTCACCAGCAAGGTACAGATCAGGTGAAAGCAGAGTGGGGAAGGTCACTGTGGGAAGGGAGAGATGAGCCCCAGCCCTCATCTAATCATGGGGAATCCTGATGGTGTCTCACCTGATGTGTTGCAGTGATATCAGGTCCAATGCCAAGAAATCACAAATATCACTACTGCACAGAATTAAAACGCCTATCATAACCAAGGAATGCCATGGATAAAGATTGCACATACATCCTTCACTAAGCCTGAAAAACATCCCCAAGTGTTAAGTTTTCCTTTGTGTCACTTCCAGGAAAAGGCAAATTCTCAGTAATTCTGTGAAAATCCAAAAATTCAAAGGAATATTTTCTTTTGAAAATTAAGAACTGAACTGGCGGTGGAAGGATGGTTTACCTAGTAATAATTTTTCCTGTGTACACGGTAAAACAGAGATTATCTGGGGAACACCTCACCGTAATCTTTTTTTTTTCCCAAGTATTAGTCACTGTACACCAATTAAAGCCTTAGCACACATTTAAAAACAAAACAAAACAAAACAAAACGTTAATTTACAGTAACAGAGATGCAATAAGACAAATTAGGATATTCTAGTTTAATCAGTGTTGGGGAGAGACATGAGCCTAACATGGTTTTGGAAGTCTAAGAAAGTAAAACAAATACGAAATCTATGTTTTCTACTTCCTGGTCACCTGAAAACATTTAGTCCTATATGTATGTACAAATGTATTCACATTCCCTGTGAAAAAAGATGAAGCAGGAATTGCCATGACTTAAAATACTTCCATTACTCTAAACAATGCTATCTAAGCAGGTAAGATTTTACCCAACATCTTGATCCGTATTTTAAGCCAACGTAGAGTTATCAAGTTTTTCCCCTCTGTAAGTGAAATTGAAAAAATAAATCTCTGTTCTTTATCAAATAGCAGACATGAGATGCTTGTCTTAACTGTGAAACTAAAAGAGTGGTACTAAAGAACACATTAACTAAAAGCAGTAAAACATCCTCTATTCAGCAGAAAGCTCGTATGTTCACTTGGCTATACAGCTATTCCATTCAAATTGGATTTTGATACCCAAACAGGCTTACTTGATCTCAGCGCAGTTCACCGCGGGTAGAAAACAGTAGCAAGTCTAGCTGATGAATGGAAAAGCAGAGATGAAATGTAGCATTATGAGACCAGGCTACAAATATATTTGACTCAAAGGTAATGCAATGCCTTCCCAAAACAAATCATTCCAACACCTACATAACACAACTTATTTTTGGTATCAGGAAAATGCCAGCAGAAGCTTATCTGACAGTAAACAGTGATCGTGTTTGGGCAACATAGTACTAAAGCCATCATGTTTCCCCATTTCCTGAGAGTTTGGTTTCACAATCCTCTGTGGTTTTTACTCCACAGTTTATACTGTAAATGCAGACTGACCTTCAAGCTTGTGACCAATTCAAGACAGCTCTTCAACAGTTGCTGCACAAATAACCTTACTTCGTTTCAAAATTTTTATGGAATTTAAACACAGCAGACTCCACATGTAGACACTTGGAAATCTAGAAGTATGTCAGTTTATCAAAAATAACTGAATCAGAGGTGAAGAAGAGAAAACTTCACCGCAAAAGTCACAAGCATGACAGAAAACACAAGGATAGCCATCTCAACAGTAGTTACAGGGTTTGGACCCTACTGACTGCAGGAAAGAAATGGAAATTTCTATTTGTTATAGTGGGTTTCTGTCATTTATTCCAATCCTAATCAGAAATAGATGAAATACAAACAATAGTAAATGCCTAAGGAAATATTGAAAAGAAAAAAGGACCTACTGCACTGAAATATGCAAGTATCTAATACCAATAAAGAAATCTGTCTTAATATAATGTTTGAAGAAAAATGTTGTCAAAAAAGTAGAAAAAAATATTGCTAATAAAAAGTAGTATTTTGTGATGAATGATTCCTGACAAACACTGCTGCTTTGGCTTCGAGTTGTGAACTGCAAGCATTTTCTTACTTCTGCAGTTCCTAAGAAGCATGCGAGTACACTCATGCATTAAATGTTGCATTTTCAAGTGATAAGGTATAGCAAATATCAGTATACCCTGCATGACTCTGGGCAGCATAAGTTTCTCTGGAGCTTTCATTGATGATGCCTATGGGCACACAGAGAGCACCTGTTGGGTACCTATTATCTCTCTGTTTTTCCAGATCCTTTGAAATATGGTATCTATGAATTTTTACCTTTCAAATAGTGTTACACATCAATGCCATCTCCTTCCTTTAGATACAGCTTAAAAATTCTTTGCAGATCTATAGATGTACACAGGCCAATGCGCACAACAAAACCCAGAGACCACTCATAGTTAATAACGTTTCTGCAACAAAAACCTGAAAGAAAGTAATGTATTTGATGACCACAGAGATTTATGCTCATCTTATCTGAGCTCCAACTCGGAGTTACTTACGGCTTTTCACCAAATGGTTTCTAAATGAAATCAGAACTGAACCGGGTTTGAGATGCTCACCCTTGATTGAGACTTGAAATAAGACATTTTTTATCATCTTGAAGCTATTCTAACCTCAATATATAATGAAAACAATCACAACCCCCAACAGATATTTAGTCTGAATTCACGTATTATGCATCAAAAGGCCTTGTTTCAGAGATGAAAACTCCAGGATACAAATTTTGGGGTCAAACAGGCACTGCATTTCCATTCAGAGGGTGCCTCTCTCCAGGGAGAAACTAGGTGCTCATGCTTGTCAACTTACTGATGTTCAGGCAAGCCCTCACCTAACCTATGGGTGGCTGTGAGTCCCATGTAAGTTTGCCAGGTCTCTTCAGGGGTCCTGATGTCTGACACAGGGCTGTGCACTGAAATCCCTTGGTGAATAAGACAGGAACTTTTTTCCTCCCCAAATCTCTTATGGCAAAATGCTCAGGTATAATGAAACAGATTTCAGATTTCACGTAGTACTGTTTTCATAGGGTAAACCCCCTGTAACTACCAACACCTACTCTCAAATTGGCTGTACATGGAGGTTAATTATTCACAGGTGTTTTATACTAAAACTCAAACTAGACATAAATGTTATTTTGACTAAATAAGACAAATGAAACTGTATGGTCTATATCTGAGCAGAACTGCCAACCCCCAACAAGTAAACAGTAATTTTTTCTGCACTGAAGCAGAGACTAGCTATTGATCAAAGTGTCTGGTATGCCTCT
The DNA here is from genome assembly GCA_013398295.1 of Chionis minor. Classification (NCBI taxonomy): domain Eukaryota; kingdom Metazoa; phylum Chordata; class Aves; order Charadriiformes; family Chionidae; genus Chionis; species Chionis minor. The sequence goes on along the minus strand of VZSF01008497.1, from coordinate 187,331 downwards.
ATCAAAAACAACGTTAACAACCTTGTGAAAGATAAAGTCCAAGTAGTGGAAAAAACCATCAACAGCATATGTGAAGGCACTTGCAAGGCTCTTATTTAACTGTATTTGTGATGCCTGCTATTCCCTCAAAATGAAATATGCATTTCTCTTTTTAGATACATTCTAGTGATTACAAAGTTTTGGGAGCCAGTTTCAAGACAAAAATTAAGGAATTTATTTTTAGGCCAAATGCTTGTTTTGAATGTTAACACTCAGTGAATATATTCAGCATCCTACCCCAAGCCTGTGCTATCATTCTGGTCTGTATAAAACTTGATTTATTATAAAAATGAGACAGCAATATTAAACAACTCCCTACCTGGTATATACTCTAGAAATATTCCTAAGGCACGCACGCTTCATCCACAAAACATAGTGCTTTCCAAATCCAACTCTACTATATTCTTAAATGTGTATGTTACCAGTAACCAATACCTTTAAGAGATACTGTCCACTCATATCACGACAAAGCATGACTGGAGCTGCTGGGAGATGTGCTCACATCTCCTCCCTCCAGGAGGACACAAATAGCTGGAACATGCTGCTGTGTTCTAGGTTTCTTTACAATCTTTAAATGTCAAAAGCAGTTGACAGCACTTGAGACAGAAAGACAGAGGACTATGAATGTGAACACAGAATATATCTGGAATAAAGTCTAGTGACTAATAAACAGCCTTCACATCTCCTTTGGGCGAGTGCTCATTCATGTTCACACTCCTTTTCGTCCAAAAGAGACGGCAGAGTATTCATGGTCGCAGCCTTGAAAAGTTTCTTTACAAAAGACATTGATGTCTGATTACGATGCCCTGTGAAACACTATCCCTGACCAAAGGAAAACACTAAGGAAGCCAAGGGAGTCCTGACAGGAAGATACGGGATATCATTTGCACAGACTAACACCGTGTTTAAAATGGACAAGTGCACCTCATAGCACTGAGAAACCCACACATTCCTGTGGCTGAAATAGTTCAGATGACAAAAAGGGGAAGGATTCGGGAAGGAAAGCTGTTCCAGCACTCCAGAGATTCCTGAGCTTTTTTGATGAAGAGGCAGAAATGCTCAGTCGAAATACGTAGCTCAGACTGAGGGGGGAGGAAGGCATGCAGTTGTGATACTGGGAATCAATAGGCTCAGAAACAGAACAGACATTGCTTCTTAAAGCAAAAAGAAAGGTAAACCTTAAGAATTCTTAATTTGAAATGTGTTACTTGAACCTTTGCCCTAGGCCTCTCACTAGCAGCCCAGATATTTAACCAAACTGAGTTAACGTGTAAGATAACCTACCAAAAGTCAGTGACTTCCTTACACAGGAGAAAGATTTCATACTTCTGTTTATATGATGCATTATGGTTGTTAACTGTCAACACTAAAGCATGACAGCTGTTGACTCAGTGGGAAAATGCTAGACATCCCTCTGTACTGCATGGAGCTGCTGTGCAGAGGTATACAGAAATGCTGTGCTTTAACCATCCAAATGTGCTACCACACTGAGGAGAGCAACTTCCACATCTCCTGAATCTCGATGGGTAGTTCCCCAAAAACCTTGCCTAGCCTTCCATCATTCAGAAAGAATTTAAAATTCTTAGAATTGCAATCACAGCTATTCAAGTATTGCTGATGGCTTGCACCAATGTATGTGCAATATAGTATGAGATACTATGTCAATTGATGACATCACACATTCCATTATATTTAGGCAGGATGTCATAAACACAAGAATTGATGTTCATGGTGATATCTCTGCAAGTGAAATGGAAAACGTACAGTCTGTGTCCAAATGCAGAAGAAAAGAAGACGAAGAAGAGGAACACACCACTTCTGGTAGGTGTTCAAAGATGTGGTGGTGAGATATGGTTGGAGGCAAAGACAGGAAGACAGTCTGTATCAGCAACAGCACTGCTTCCTGTCCTGAACATATCGATGACTATGAGTGGTTATAATGTTAAATAACAGAGGCGGAGTTTGTGGTACTAGAGGAGGTTAAATTCTGTTTTAGCCTCCTTCAGAGACAGTGCAGAAAATTAAGAGGAACTCCTCAATGGCAGAGCTCTAAGTCCTTGCTGTTGTGAATCCAGCACCTCCTGTAGGGAAAATTCAAAGCAAGATGATCTTCTGGAAGAGTAATGCAGTCAGCTTACTTCTTTGAGAAAATAAAATTATTTTAAGCATTTAAGTCTAGTGAATATAAACTGTTAAAGCTGACAGAAACAATTTCAATTTACTGTGCTAATCTGTAGAGTAGCTCAGAAATACAAGTTTCGTCACAAGCACCAGGACATATACAGATTTTTGCCAAAAAGCCCAGAATAAAGCTGTCAGTTATTTTTCACAGTCAACAGCTATGAGGGAAAACAGTTCAAGATGGATAAAGAAGCAGCCACAGAGTTAAGCAGTAAACCTGTGTGAGACTTGTTCTTTCCAAGAATTTTGTACAGGTAGAATATAGTGATATTCATTGCTTCTGACATCTGGCAGCTAGGCTGCTATCCTAATCTTGGTAGCAATCAGATACCAGGAGAAAACCTCAGAGCCTTTGACAGATTCCTCAGACTTATTACCATACATTTCAGCAACTTTGGGAAAGGCCCTAAGATCTTTCATGGTAGTAGCAGATGCTGGAGGAGTATACCACCCTTAACTGAGGTGGCAGGGAGGACACTTTGAGATATCACTGTACCGCAGCAGATGGCAAACAAAACATGGCTACATCCTCGCTGTATGAGAGGATGCATCTTGAGGTTCTGTGAATACAGATAAACTAAAAAATAATTTATTTTTTTTTAAACAGAGTGAGGCTGACATACGTCAATAAGGATCATCCAGAAATGATGACCCTGAATGCTGTGTTCACTGGTCAAAAACGTGACCAGCGAGACGTGAGTGTTTCCAGAGCTTACAGTTTTTTTGTGTTGATGCTCAAATGGCCAAAGTCTCCACTTATGAGAACAATCCTCTTTGAAGGAGGAGGTGAAAGATAAAGGTCTGATGAAATTCTAAGCTGAGTTGTAGTAAAATTTTATTAGCGTTGGTTCCACTGTTATTGCAGTAGTCACCAAAATCATAGAATCATGTGCTTGTTAAGGCTGGAAGGGATCTGATGAGATCACCTAGTCCAACCTCACTGCTAAAGCAGGTTGTCCAAGATGGCATCCAGTTGGGTTTTGAGTATCTCTGCAACCTCTCTGTGCAATCCATTCCACTGTTTGACCACCTCACAGTGAAACAGTGCGTTCCTCTCATACATTTCAGTTCGTGCCCAAGGCCTATTGTCCTGTCGCTGGCACTATGAGAAGAATCTATGTCCCTCTTCTTCATTAATAAGATTCCCCTAAGGCTTCTCTTTAAGCTTAACAGCTCTCTCAGCCTCTCCTTACACGAAGAGTCCCTTAGACAATTTTGTGGTTCTTTGTTGGACTTGTTCCAGCAAGTCCACACCTTTCTTGTACTGGGAAGCTCAGAAGTGGACACAACACTCCAGATGTGGCCTCTCCAGTGCTGAGAAGACAAAAATTATTACCTCCCTTGATCTGCTAGGAAGTCTCTTCCTAATGCAGCCCAAAAGACTGCTAGTCTTTACCACAACGGCACGTTGCTGGCTCATGGGCAGCTTGGTGTCCACCAGGACCCACAGGTCCTTCTCTGCAGAGCTGGTTTCCGGTCCAACAGGCATCAGTGTGTACCTGTACATGTGATTATTCCTCCGCAGATACAGGACATGGCATTTTCCCTTGTTGAACTTCGTGAAATTTCTGTCAGCCTAATTCTCCAGCCTGTCCAAGTCCCTCCGAATGGCAGCACAACCAGCTGGTGTCCCTACCACTCCTCCCTGTAACGTCACCGAGGGTGCCCTCTGTCCCAACATTCAGGTCATTAATGAACAGGCTAAACAGCATTGGCCCCAGTATCAACCCCTATGGTGCACCACTAGCCACTTGGCTCCAACTGGACTTTGTCCTACTGACCACAACCCCAACTCTTCAGCCAGTTTTCAAACCTCCTCACAATGCACTCATCTTAGAAGTACTCTGTCAGTGTGCCTAGGAGGATTGTTATGGGAGACTGAGACAGCATCAAAAGCCTTACCAAAGTTGAGGTAAGCAACATCCATTGCTTTCCCCTCATCTACCGAGTTACCTCACTGTTGAAGGCCATCAAGCTGGGCAAGCATGATTTCCCCTCTATAAATTCATGCTCCTGATTGCCTTCTCCTCCTTCATGTTTTTGGAAATGCTTTCCAGGAGGATTTTCTCCATCATCTTCCCAGGAACTGAGGTGATGCTGAACTGTCTCTTTTTCCCCACATCTTCCTTCTTGCAGACAGCAGGTACATTTGCTTTTTTCCAGTCTTCAGGAACCTCTTTCAGTTGCCATGAAAGAAGTTAGTCGAGATTGGCCTCACAATGGCATCAACCAGCTCCCTCACCACATGTGTGCAACTTGATAGGCCTCATGGACTTTTGTGTATCCAGTTTGCTTAGGTGCTCCCTAATCCTAAGTCTGGAGGAAGGGTAGAGTACCTCAGTCTTTTCTTTGTCACCAGTTCCCCTGCCCCATTCAGCAGTGGGATCACATTTTCCTTATCCTTCCTTTTGCTGTTTATGTACTTGTAGAAGCCTTTCTTGTTGCCCTTCACATCCCCTACCAGATTAAACTCCACGTCAGCCTTGGCTTTCCTAATGCTATCCCTGCATGCTTGGACAGCAGCTCTGTATTCCTTCGGGGTCACCCGTCCCTGCTTCCATCTCTTGTACATTTCTCTTTTATGTCTGAGTTTAGCCAGGAGCTTCCTGGCTCATCCCTGCAGGCCTCCTGCTGTCTCTGCTGATCTTCTGCTTGTTGGGATAGGTCTTTTCTTTGCTTGGAGGAGGTAATACTTGAATATCAGCCAGCAGTCCTGGACCTATCTCTCTGAGGCCACATCCCATGGGATTCTTCCAAGAAGATCCCTGAAGAGGTTGGAGTCTGTTCTCCAGAAATGCAGGGCAATGGTCCTACTTCTTATTCTGCTCTCTTTTCTTAGGATCCTGGACTCCACCATCTTTTGGTCATTGCAGCAAAAGCTGCCCTGACCATGAACATGGAATACCAGGTAGCCTGAGGTTAGTCAGAATCTCCAGGACTTTTGGCTGCACGCACTTTTTCAGTTTCTCAGGTAGTTCTTTTCTACCACCACCATCTGTGGGACTGCCAGGATTTGTAAGGAGATCTTGTAATATTATACAGTCTGTGAGATGGGACAAGTCAGGGTACTCTGCTATCTGAGTTAATCTTAACTGCTCGGAAGGAGCTGGAGAATCTTCTCATAAGGCACTCTGGTTTTCTTTTTTTCTTTCTCCTCATGACTGTAAAAGAGTCAGTGCTATGTGTCAGTCAGCATCTCTCTGTCCACAGCCTGGAGAAAAAAAAAGGCAGGCTTTCCTTTGCACCGTTTTCTTACCCTACCTTTAAACCTCAGGACACACTAGGCTCTTCGTTAGGAGAAACAGCACTAGAAACCTCTCAGTTCATGCACTCGAAGGTCTGGGTGATGGAAAAGTTAAGGCTACCAGTGAAGCACATGCTTTAGCAGCTTTTGCTGCTGCGAACTAACACTTCTTTTAAAACACAGCTAAACGTTCTCTTCACTGTAAGTAATGAGAGTAAGAACATGAAGAGCAGCTGCACAAGATCAGACCAAAGGTCTCTTTGTCCCAGAACTCTACTTCAACACTGGTCAAAGCAGGAAGAACACACAACATCTAGAGTGGTACTGCCACCAGCCACCCTCCCGACCAACTGCAGCTCGGGATCCATCGGAGGCAGAGATGGCTTGTAGATAATCACATACAACACAAAAGAATTTGAGAAAGCACTGGAATTAATAAATAGAGAAAAATATAAACAGGAAGGATCAGGAACGGATTTAAGGGTTCATAAATCTGTAACTTGGGAAATACATTTCATAACTCATTAGGTTAAAGCTTTTAGCTTGTATAACTAATGTGTAAATAACAGAGGAAAACATATTGATCACTAAGAAACAGTGACATTTGCTTGAAGGATATATATGGGAACTACTTATATACTCAAACATCTGAGCAATTTTTTCATTTTTTAAAGTTGTAAGTTGCTTTATTTTTTATTTACTGGATCCAGTATCAAACTATCTATACTTCTTAAATATTAATCCTCTGTGGTATTAAGCAGAACTACCTATTAGAGTACTGGAACAAATTTATTCTCAGTGTTTAAGGACTAGCACTTAATAATTTGTTTTAATTTACAGTAATTAAGGGTCCTAAAAAATAGGAGTTTTCTGTTTAAATTGTAAAAGTGAACCTGAAATTAGAAAAAAAAAATTAATTTGTAAAACACCCAGAAGATCTACTTTCGTTTATTTATGTCAGCCAAATCCAAACAAACAAAAAAAAGGAAGCTACCAAAACTACTATGGCCTTGTCCGTTTTTTTGCGTTAAAAAAAACCTGCTCCAGACACTATCATGATGTTATATATTAACTCAGCTTGTCCAAGGACTGTGCCACAATTGTTTTATTTACCTGTCTCCCCTAACTGCTAGTTAAATACTGTGGACCTCCACAGCCTCACTGCATTTATCTTGCAAATGCTTCTGAAAGGCTCCTACAGCCTCTCTTGATGGGTAACAAACCTGAATCTGTTCTGCTCAGATCTACTTTTCAGAAACAGCATTGCAAAATACTGCTGGGTCCCAAGGGCTTTGGGCTAATTCACTGACAAATCTCCTGGGATCTCCAAAGGGCTTTCAAAACCCCTGGAACAGATACAGAGATGCCCAGCCACCCTACCCGGCAAGCACCACAGACGCTCCCGCTGCATCTTAAGTCGCTAAAAATGGCAAGCAAAACATTTTCATGGAATAACTGGAAGCTTCTGTTTGTCACGAGCTTCTAGGTGTTAGCAAGTAAACCATCAGATTTCTCACGAAACTGACTCAGTGCTTCAGCTAGCTTTGGGACTGATGACTCCAAAAAGCATGTCCCCATAGACCAAGTTGTTGATGGTTTATACAGTCTCTTCATACAGGCAACCGTTAATCACAAAAACCTGTCAACAGCTTGTGAAACAATCTGCCTGTACTATTGGAGGATGCATCTCATAGGGTTCGTTAATCCAAGCTTTTGAGCCAAACCAGGCTCACATACTGTCAGTTTGGAGAATGGCACATGTCTGTTTGCTTACAACTGAATCTATCTACAGAAATCCTTCACAATAGAGAGGGGCAAGAGCTATTTTCTGGACGTTTTATATTGTCAATTGGATACGAGCTTCCAAAGATATAACTAGATTTTGGATCCAATTCACAAAGCTGTTAATTGTTTCACTTGCATTTCTGCATTTTATTTGAATTATGAGACAGTCTAAATGAAAGGTTTTGTAGTCAAAGGTAAGATTTAGGGTTCCACACCCTTAAGAATTATTTTTCCTTTTCTTTGTGATTTTAACAAATTTCAGTTGCTGCTGTTTACAAAACCGTAGTGTGGTATACAATGGAAGGTAAGCAGTTCAAGTCCCCAACAGCATGTTATGTTGGAAAGTCATGAGTTATTTACTCATAAAAACATGAGTAAATTTAGAGATATGGAATGTACTGAACATTTTGAAGAATAATTTTAACCAGGGAAAAAGGTTAAACTTCTTGGTAATTAAAAAAAAAAAAAAAAGAAAAAGAAGTAGCTAACTTTGATTTACATTTCCAAAACTTATTTTCCAAAACTTATTCTCAAAACCCATGAACTAATGAGCAAGAAAATGGAGAGTCTAACTGCTAGAAAGAGAATTCAGAGACTTAATTCATAGGAGCTTTCATTGTCTTAATTTAATGAGGTTTCAGATGGGAGGCTTGAGCTTATGGGGAATTAACTGGTAATTGTCAATAAGCTGTAGAGAAGTCCACTTTGGGCATTAGAATTTAATCCTTAGTTTGGAAAGTAAAATTAAAATGTTTGTCACATAAATACAGAGAGCTGCCTTTACCATGAAGTTGTAGAATATTTGGATTTTCAGAGCAAAGTTAGTAAACCTACTAAGATTTACTGCAGTTGCTGCCTCACAGGTGAATAGAAGTGTACTGGTTCTGGCTGGGGTGGAGTTAAATTTCTTCATAGCAGCCCTTTGTTTCGGGCTTTGTGACTGAATGTGGTGTTTTGGATTTGCGAACAAAACAGCGTTGATAACACCAATGTTTTTGGCTATTGCTGAGCAGCATCGAGGCCGCCTCTGTCTCACTCTCTCCCCCCTTCCCATGTGTAGGTTGGGAGCGGGCAAGAGGTCAGGTGGTGGCACAGCCGAGACAGCTGACCCCAGCTGATCAAAGGTATTTTTCTTACCATGTAATGCAGTGATCAGCATTAAAACTGGCGCAGGGGGAGTTTTTCCAAAGCAGCCATTGTCCTGGGACTGGCTGAGCATTGGTCTGCTGGCGGTAAATGATTGCTTTTGCATTAGTTTCTCCCACCCCCACCCCTTCACCTACTACACTATCTGTATCTCGAGCCATGAGGGTTTTTTCCCCTCACTTTTGTCCTTCTGGTCCTCCCCCCTACTTACCTGCTGGCCAGCATCACCCCACCCCAGGAAGGAAAACCTGAAAAGGTCCCTTAGAAGGAACTCGTTTTGTTACTACTACCTCCATCCACAGATCAGCTCCGAAGGGCTCTGCTTTCTAAGCCAAAATTCATCCAGTGGAGATCTCCACCATGTTCCTGCACCGGGTCTCTTTCTAGGACATTTGTCCTCCTTAATATTTTTGACAAAAAAATTTGGGGCAGGACAGATTAGAATTGTTAAGACAAACGAAGTTTACAAAAAGACGGGAGAAATTCTTCAGCGCAGTATTGTGTACTACCAGATAATTGTTCCTAAGAATTAGGAAGAAAAAATCCACAGGAAAACACTTCAAAAAACCAGACTATTTTAATCACCCAAAATAATTCCTGTTATGGCATTTATTTTTTTTTTTATCTAAGTGGTGGTAGATGAGGAAACTAGCAGTGTGAGACTATGCAGCAGCATGAAAAAGTATGTATGCTAATCCCACTGCTTGTTCCCACCAACTACAGTAGATACTTTCTACTTTCTTTTCTACCTAAGCATATCAAGTCAGAAAACATTAATTTTTGAGTTTGATTACAGATTACATGATCTAGATATTCACTGCTAGCTACAACTACATGTGTAGTCACCTTTTTTTTTCTGTCATCAGTAAATACCTTAGCCTGATCAACAAAGACATATTACAAATCCGTAAACAACGTATTCTTCAGCTGTCTCTTGAAGAAGTTGGAAAAAAAAATTCTAAACAGTAAAATCAGACATCTATGTCTACCAAACCTTCACCACTCTGGTTCAGCAGATAATAAAATACAACTGTAACAGGGAAGCAAGGCACAGCATCTTGGCTTCTGCGTATTGTCTTGATTTGTTCAAGTATCTCTGTCACAATTAATGCTATTTTAAGTCATCTTCTGTATTACAGCTTTTAGAGAAGCAGAGAACTGCAGCAAATAACTCAAGATTCACTCTAACCGGCTTAAGAAATAATATAATTTAACTTTTTCATATATTTTGAAAAAGAGACTGCAGATTAGGATTAAATACTACCAGTTTTCCTCCCTTAGTTAATATTTAAAATATTTTTTTAAAAAATCACAGTGTTTCCTTCTCATGCACTGACTTGGCATTTGCATTGAAAAGCTTTACTGAAACAATTAAACTGCTAAAGAAGCGTATTTTTAAACTCTGCATGGTTACTAGTATAAACATAAGAAGATTTTGACATACATATGTATGTCAGCTACACATTTATTTACTGAGATGTTTATACAGCAAAGGGTTTATCTAAAACACACACGCATGTGGATTGCAGATGCTACATCAGCCCTTCTCATACACATCCTGGAATGCAACCCTGGCACTGCTGACACTGAGAAGACAGAAACTCATAAGAGCTAACTACAAAATTAAATCACCGGACATAGCTAAAGAGAGGCTAAGATTAATGAAAAAATCTCAGTGCTGGGCATGTTTTGTTTTCCGTACATCTATTAAACATTCCTGGGTCAAATTTCCTTGCATTCCAAGGTAAACCTTTCACTTTACTACTGCAAGTTGCACTAATAAATGCCAAACACTACAGTGGCACAATATACACGTTATGAATCATAAGCATTATTCAAAGGCAGCTTTTTCTGGTATGCAAGCTTACATTGGAGAAACAAAGCCAAGCTGTATTCAAATACGCATTGCTCCAACAAAACAAACAAACAAAAAAACCCAAAAAACAGAAAACCAAAACCCAACACTTTAAAACCTGGCTTAAATAGAATCAATGACCTTTCCTAAAAATATTTCACTATCCAAACACTCTACAAAATTTCCTAAAAAATTGTTATACACAGATCTTGATTACCTTGGTTTCAGGCTGAATACATTACATCTGTAATCTAGGAAAACTGCAGAACAGCAAACAACAAAGGGGAACGGGAAGAGGGAAAAATTGACCTAATGAACTACAAGCCTGTTAGTTTACAGCAGCATTCCAGGTTATGGAAAGCTTTTTAAAGAAAGAGATAATGAAACTGAAGCATGATTCAGAAGCAGTTATCTCAAAAGCAGGTCATGTGCAAATAACCTATTATCTTTCCTGATCTAGACTTATTATATGGAAAGCTACTAGTGAACAATAGATCACTATTTATGTGTAGCCGAACAGTGGACTTGCTAAAGGAAAAATGATAGCAGGGAGTAGTGGAAGGGTAAGTATCAAGCTAAAAGGAGGTTTCGTCTACAGTTTAGGCAAGGCTACACCTTGCAACGTATTTAACTAAAACTTCAGTAATAAAACTTGTCTCAAAAGAATGTGAGAGTTTGTGCGATGCCTCCCACAAAGCTGAGAGGCATCCTTGTTACAGAAAGGCAAAAGACACAGGAAAAATTGAACAAACCTGAGCAGGGCTAGTTTCAGTGAAATGGGATACAGACCAGTATTTCTAAGTGCAAAGTAAGACTGAGAGACTTTTATGAACACAAACCCTTAAGCATTGCCTCCAAATGAAGTGGTTGCACAATTCCCAGCCCTCAGACACGTTCCACTAACTCTATCTTCACCCCAGCCGGGCCTCAGAGCTCCTTGTGGTAGCATAAGCATCTCTTTAGCTGTATGGCACACTGGATTGCAGAACTGATTTGCAGAAAAAAATTGCTAGAGGCAAAAAAAAAAAAAGGCTAACTGATCTCGTGATTGAGTTCCTCAGTCTAATGAACATGAATGTTTCTGCTGACACAAGGAAGGAAATAATACGAGCACGGGAGCAGGACTGAATGACATTTTTGGCAGCCAAAGATGTGTGTGACATTGGTGCTTACTCGCTTGAATCCTTCAGTAAAGAGAGGATATCATCAACTGGAAACAAAAAGTCCTATGCCACAAGATCATGACAAATCAACCAATCTGTTACTGCTTCGAAAAAGATGAGACAACAATGGTAGAACGCACAGACTCTTATCTGCACACAAAGGATGACACAGACCCTTGGTATGAGATTAAACAATAAACCACAGCTTCAGTTCTTCTACAGAAACTCACATAAGGCATGAACCGTGTGGGCTTAAGGATGCCTTGTTTCTTATCACAATGGTAAGTATCGTAATCCCTTTAAACCGATTAGAGACCACAAAGGCCAAAAAATGGTTCCAGTCATCTCTTTTCTCGTCCCAGGCTGAAAAATTATTAGCTTATGTTACCGTGTTTCCTCCAGTTATTCAGCCCTGGAACCGCAGCTACCAGCCCCGTGCTGTAGCTGTATCTATCACGCCTAATCCTTCACCGCTCGATGACACAGGGATTCCTGCATTTGAAGTAACACTCACACATCACACTGTTCCAAATACACTGCTCTTGGATAGCCTACTTCTCAGCCCAAATTTCCACTACATTCACCCAGGTATTAAGCATGCTTGGCAAGCAAGGGACGTTACCAGCCCTCAGCAGTTTTTTCTGGGTGCATTGCATTGTTTTTTATCTTCTCACCCTGCACCCAACCTGCCACCGTTTTGACCATGTCAAGACCCAAATTCAGGCCTGCCACGACAATGTCCCTCGCTTGGCTGTCATTGCATCACGTCAGCCTTCTCAACATGGGTGACTGATCCCATTCATTTCAGCAACCACCTCTTCCATTGTACAGCACCCAGTTCTCTTGGCGGAGGTGGGCAAGAAGACGACATCAGAACCACCCCCTGCAGCAGCCTGGGATTGTGACAGCAGAATGCTCACCCCACAGGCTTCCTCTGAGGCTCAAATGCCCAGAATCCCGGCACTTATGGATGCTGGTAATGTTTATTTTTCAATATAAACAAACATCACTGAGCTTCTCTCCTGCTGACTGGGTATTTATCTCATTCAGCTGGGCCTTCTTCACCCACAAGCCAACTCTAGATGAGCAGCTACCTCAGCAGCACATGCTCAGAAAAAAACACTGTTTAATCTTCTTTGCTTGAAACAAGGATAACTTGATCTACCCACAGATTTTCCACCATTCTTGCAATTGTTCCAAATGGATGAATCCTGCCAGCATTTGCTAACAAAGCGGTCTGTACGGTTTCTCACATCCAGAAAGTTAAGGAACCAAACATGCCACATCTCTTTGTGCTCCAGTCAGGACTTCTCAGCCTTCTTCAGCACCCACCAGGGCTAAATACACCCAGGACCTCACAGCCCCGTATGCCCTTGAGCTCCAAAAGCATCTGCTACACCATAACACATGCTGCTCAGAGCGGCTTTCGCAGACAAGCACAAAGTAAAACATGTCTTGCCGTATGTTTCCTAATAACGTGCATAACAATCCAAAGGCAATTCAGGCAGATAAGCCTGCATATTGGTGACTAGTCCTCCAAGCTCTACCAGAAATGCTGCTGCAGTACAAAAGTTAACGCCCAGGTCTATCTATGCCTGCGGCACCATGAAACCCTCAGCAGTGGAGCTCACCAGTAGGAAGAGAAAAGAAGAATCATCAGAAGTAATTCCAGCAGAGAAAGAACCCTACCCAGAGATGCCACTTAGGACAGACAAGTATGTATGTATGGGGAAAAAAAAAAAAAAGTATATATGTGCCTACACTGCTCAGGAGAGCAGAATTCAAACCAGAAGACATGCAAAGTGTAGCAACCAAGGGGAGGGAGTGCCCATCCTGTAGCAGCAGGCAAAAGAGCTTGGCGTATTTACTCTTTCAACAAGCAAGCTCATTACAGAAGATCTCAGTCTATAAAAACATCCGGGGGCTGAACAGCAGGTAACGGAAAGAATTATTTCCACTCACAGGCTTGATAAGAAAACAAGTGAGAACAGACCAGCGACAAAAAAACAAGTAAAACTTTAAACATCAGAAGCCTCCAGTACAAGAGCAAACTTCCGCCTACCTCTGTAGAGGGTGAAAGCACCTGATTCAGAATTAAAATGAGGACACGAGACACCGCTGGTCGCTACAGGGGCACCTGGAGCCCCTGATTCAGAAGGCAAGCTTCCTACAGCTACCTCTTCCTCAAACACAGCCACCACCAGCCTAGGGAAATCGGTATGAGTGTACACAGGACCAGGACAAAAGCAAAACCCCTCTTTCTTATAAAGCTTCTCTTATCCAAAAGAATTAGGGGATGTCTTAAAGGCAAAAACTCTGGCAAGGGTCACCTGATTTCAAGCTAACAGCGTAAACATTAACAAAACGTTCAGCATGCATCCCAAGGCGATTAGTGGTAAAACAGTAGAAAAGATTTTCTATGAATCAAAGTGGATAGCATTCAGTATTATTTGAAGAACAGCAGAGACATTTATGTCCAGAGACATACCATTATTTAAAAAAAAAAAAATTGCACAGCCAGCAGAACTAACAAAATTGCCGATAATTAGTTTGATTCTGATTGACTTGATATTATGAATATCACTTTTTAAGTTAAATTTCCTTAAATTTATCTTCCTACTAGAAGAAAATAAAAATCAACGTTTAGTAAAATCACAGACAATTTTCTACTTCTGCCATGTCAAAAATTATTATTTTAAAATAATAGCACTTCAGGCTTCAAACATTATAAATTTACTTTCTTCTTTCAGGAAAGAAGCTTGACAAGTGACATTTTTTTACAGTTCCTATTTGAAAAACAATGGAAGAGAAGAATCTGAGTCAAAGTGCAGATGACTACAGCATGAGAGTTGGTTTCAGTCTGACTGGAAAAGCTTATGCTGGTTTTAACATGCATCGGCTGAAGCAGTTTCTTAACAGTTCAGATTCCTGGCTTCAAGTTCTCCACTAAGGAAAGTGGTATCAGTCACCAGGGGATTCGTCTCCTTGCACAGTCTCTACAACAAATACTTTCATTATTTTGCAAGAGGGCAAACAGCTGCACTTCCTGGAATGTGCTGTAACTAGTCGTCTTTACCACCAGGTACTGCTAGCAAAGCTCAATGCATTCAAAAACCCCCAATGACGTTATCCAAAGGACAGGCTGTAAAATTTCCTTATTACATGGATATTGACAAAGTACGCCTTCTTACAGCTATCTTGTGGCTCTTAGTTAACACAAGGAGGTGCTTAAATTGCTATGCTGACTTACTGTTAGAATTTCTTTCTAGGCCACGCAAATAACTTGTCAGCAGGGTTACAAATTTCCATAATTTTACCTCTGAAAAGCAGGTTCCCCATCTACATATGCTACCCAAGCAAGCATGAAAGGGCTGAAAGTGCTTGCTTCCCATGGCTGACAAACAAAAAAGGTGTTTTTGCAAGACAGGAGAGGTACATTCCCTGAAGCAGCACCTTCCTATCAAGACTATAAAGGGAAACCTGTGAATGTCATACTTCAGGAGTCACTGCCTGTGTTTCCACAGCCAAGGTGTGCTTTACACTTGAACAGGAATCGTAAGAAAACACCATCAAAATAAGTAATACTTACAAAAATACAGAGAACCGATCAAAAAATACCTATTCTGAACGTAAATAAAAAACCACAGTTCCTTTGAAAGGTGTAGCACTCCGCACTGAAGTGTTTCTTTCTTCTAAATGATCTCAACAGATAACACGTCTGTGTTTAAAGCTTCTAGAAGTCTGATGTAGATTCAAAATTTTTTTCACAAAAAATACAAAATTCTTAAATGTTTACATGATACCACAAGGATCTGAAAGTTTCATAGCTAAATGTTAAATGAATTAAGCCTTATGCAACCTTCATCTTGTTTTGCATTAGCTAGGAACATCTCTTTTTGGAAATGGGACTATTCCACATGCAGGTATGTCAGGGAAAATCATAAACATAATTAAATTTTCCTTGAAAATTCTTACAGCACAGGGATGTAGTCAAAGCCATTGAGGCTGTCACCTGCCACAGTTAAGTGACCGCTTTCACTGTTCTCACTTTACTTGTCTTTCCTAAAGGATTAAGGCCATGCATTGCTCTTCATAAAATTAAGCAAATTTTCCTTGAAAATAATACAGATTGGGAGGTTTTAAAGCAGAATAATTTGTGACTTTCACTACAGGGCCTTTCTTTCCTTCTTTTTAGAAGCAACTGTTGCCCATCTGTAACATTTTAGCTGCACAGGTTAAGGACAGAGGTGGGAACTGTAAATATGTTCATGCGCACGCAAGGGAATCTAAAAGAAAAATAGGGAAAATTAGAAAATGCAAGCTGTTTTGCATGAAAACAGCTTAAACAATCAGACAGCTTCTGCATCTTTTCAACTTCCGAACAAATAAACCATGATTACTACTTAACACTGTCGCCAAAAATGAAGGATTTAAAGGTAACGTTCTGTACTTGAAAGTATTTGAAATATGCCAAAATTATATTCGGATTCCTACATACTAAAGAAGGATACCTAAGAGTGCTAAATAAGATTAAAGGAATTGCCACCAAGGCTACACTAGCATAAAAGAGAAGGGCCTGGGGATACTGGTGGATGAACAGCTGGACATGAGCCCGCAATGTGTGATCGCAGCCCAGAAAGCCAAATACATCCCGGGCTGCATCGAAAGAAGTGTGGCCAGCAGGTCGAGGGAGGGGATTCTGCCCCTCTGCTCTGCTCTCTTAAGACTCCACCTGGAGTACTGTGTTCGGCTCTGGAGTTCTCAGCACAAGACATGGACCTGTTGGAGCGAGTCCAGAGGAGGGCCATGAAAACTGTCGGAGGGCTGGAGCGCCTCTGCTATGAGGACAGGCTGAGAGAGTTGGGGTTGTTCTGCCAGGAGAAGATAAGGCTCCAGGGAGACCTTTTTGCAGCCTTTCAATAACGTAAAGGGGGCTTAAAAGAAAGACGGACAGAAACTTTTTACCAGAGCCTGTAGTGACCAGACAAGGGATAACAGTTTTAAACTGAAAGGCAGTAGCTTTAAATTAGATATAAGGAAGGACTTCTTTATGATGAGGGTAAGACACTGTAACAGGATGCCCAGAGAAGTTGTGATGCCCCATCCCTGGAATTGTTTGAGGTCAGGTCAGATGGGGTTTTGAGAGCAATCTGACCTAGTGAAAGACGTCCCTGTCCATGGCAAGGGGTTTGGACCTAGTTGATGTTTGAAATTCCCTTCCAACACAAACCAGTCTATGATGCTGATAAAAAAAGGAGCAGCACACAGTCAAGAGAAAAGAATGATAGGATGTTGCAATTATCTCTATACTAGGCATTTTCTGAGAAAATCAAGGTTAAACTTTTGCTAAAAAAAATATTTAAAATGTTAAGAATGAAAATGCAGCTCTGAATATCTTGAGCCACTTTCTTCAGTCCTATAGCAAGATATTGAAAGAACAAGGGGAGAAAAAAAAAAGCGTTTTGAAAAGTAATTCAACTTATGGTTCCAAGCACTGAAATGCTTTAACCACCATAATTTCTGTACATTACTACAATGCAGAGGAGAACGTTATTCAGGCATACTACACTTGATGTACGTATAACTACATGCAGCTGATACAGAGAAATTTAGATGAACTTGTCTGGATTTGGCACTCTGCAAAAAAACCCAATCAAGAGAAAAGATACGAATTGTAGGGAGGAAGATAACTTTTAAAGCACCTTGCATTTAGTGAATCAGTTAATAAACAAGCATTAAAACCAGGGGTCTGAGAAATGTTCCAGTGTATAGGTTTAGCTTTGCATGAATTGCCTTTTAAACTGTGTGTAGAAATGGATGCCTGTTATGTAAGAAAACTATCTCAAATTATACTCGTGATCAAATATTACTAGTTACTGAAAAGTGCTCATCCAAATGATTGCAAAACATAATATAAATTAACTACTTCTTTCTGGTAATGTGAAACAAAGTTTTATCCGAATAGAAAAGTCTGAACTCCTCCCCTCATGCTCAGCAAAAGGTGCTTAAAATTCCACAGAGAACGCTTTCCACCACCAGACTCTTTTCAGCTTGGTTTAGATTTGTTCAAAACAGACAACACTTCAACATCCGTAAACATATTCACCCTGGATCACACAACTAGCTCTATAGCCACCAGCAGTAATTCACTTACACACCTCTACCGTCAGTAAAAGATTTTGTATACTCAAAGGGGAATCCATTTTCCTTTTGTGATGATTATTTCTTACTGGGTCATCTCAGGCTGCTTTCATCTTACACTATACAAATATCTCCAGGGGTTTTCTGAAGAAGAGCAGCATGGGAAAGAAGAATTTAGTACAAGTCCCGTCTGGAAGGATCACACAAACAAGAGGAACTGCAAAACTTGCTACTCAGAGTAAACATTTATATGTATATATGTACACGTATAGTACTAGAGGTACTACAAGAACAGATGAGTGTAAAATTAATTAGTTTACTTCCTTTAGAGCACTGGAAAAAAAAGAGGGTACTAAGGAAGCAGGCGAGTTATTGCCTGAAGTCTTTCCACAGATTTTAATTTCATCTTCTTATTTCACTAGCTTACATTAGAATAACTTCATTAGTTTACCTTCCCATTTTCTCTCTGTTGTTAAGCTGGGCTGCGAATATATATTGCTCTAACTTCTTTCCTAACACGCATTTGTGAACAGCCTTAGGATTCACATTTTAAGTATCAGAACTACTCCATCAATGCCTGTTTATAGCTAAAAATTAAATTATGCATAAATAGCACACCTTGAAATAATTTTAACGGGGGGGAAAAAAAAGAGGTCATGCTTTTGAACCACTTGACTGACTTTTATTCCCTCAAAACAATCTTGCATTGAAAGTTTCATTTCAAGATTGAAATCCAAACTAAGAATTAGTTTTTCTAAAAGCTGCCACTTATTATTACAGAATAACTGCTGAGCAATAATTGTGTTCGTACAGACAGCTATTTCCTATTTCAATTCTTACTGTATTCAGCCGAAGTTTTTAGATACAGGAGTGAAACTTTTGGGACCTGTGTGTTTGGAACTTGGTACTGTGCTCTGTTGCAGGCTCAGCACATGCTGAGAGTCCCAGAAATCAGAAGTAGCAGGAGTGGTGAGACCTCATCGTGCTCAGATGTAGCCCACCATCCTCTCCTGGCGTCTACCATATACATCTCTGTTATCTTCCATGTGGGGATGGTCAACAGCACATCTCCTAAAACTGCCATCAGACAAAACGGATGCTCCAGCTCTCAAATCAACTATAAATAGATAAAACTTTGGTATGGAAAGCTCGGAGAGCTAATTACTCTACCGCCACGCTATTTGGACAGACATAGCAATGGATGCACCAGCCAGGGAAACACCATCAAATTGTTGTTTGTGAGTTACTTGTTCTGCAGGCAGATCCATTTAGGTGATCCAGTTTTCAGTTACTCCTAAAGGACTGTGATTCCAAAGAAAGGTGACCAGCACTGGGGACTTGAACAAGTGGTCGAAGATGCTCTATGGCCACAGGTGGAGAATAGAGTGGATAATGTCAGAATGCGTTTTTTAACTGGAAATTCTTGCAGAGCCTAACAGGTCTTTGTATGTTTAATTTTGGAGACAGTTATTGTTTTCCTAGTACTTTCTTTCAATAAAAGAGATAAGAGTAGGAAGGGGGTTGTCCGGAGTACAGGGCTTCCTCAGCTCTGATTATGAAGGGCTTCTGCTAACAGGACACATAGCTTTCAGCAAGCAGCACTCGCTCCAGAGCTTGAATATCATAATTACAATACGGTTTTGTTTAAGGTACAAAGAAGCTTAAGGCATGTCATTTTCAGGGTTACTCCAGTAACAATAAGCACCTGAACAAATTGCCTCTAAATTAGTCAGGCACGGTAGCGTTGCCCTTGAGGGAACTTCAGTTGAATTCACCTGAGCAGAAGAAATTAAGCAATAGCCACTGTTCTTCATGCCGTCCATGTAGCATCAATTGACAAAATGTTTATTTCCCTCAAGTGTGCAGCATAACCTCAGAAGTTATGTACTTGGTCACCCTCCTGAAGGCAGGAAACACAAATACCCCTGTGTGATACCAGAGCATTACTGGAGGCGGACGGTTACTCCAGGTAGATAACCACAACCTCATAACATGTGTGAGGGCTTTGTAAGGCATTTTATGGGATGTGCCTGCCCTGAGGAAACATGGGCTGCCCACAACAGTCGTGGCACTTGGGTGTGCTTCGGCTCCAGGTGTCCCTGTGGTCCAGGATACCACGCTGGCTATCGACCCTCACAAAGAACCATGCCCCGGTTGTGAGCTTCAGTTAATGGTACAGATGGGACCTGCCAGCTTTTCTCGATGCAAGTGTGTGCTCTAAAGCCAAGAAGCCTTCAACATGTTTTTACTGCAGTGAAATTCCCTTAAAAGTCTTCAGCTCATATCCACACAAACCAGAAATAGTATCTAGAAAAGCTTTGGTCCACTGATTCTAACACTTTTTCATAGCAAGCCCTTAGAGTCCACTGAGCACAGAAAAAAACCTGCACAGTCAGATAATTTCAGACTGTCACCTCGGGTGTCTAAATCATTTCTTCTGTAGCATGAACAGGCTGTGAGAAAGACCTCTCTTCTGCCTGGCACTGCTGTCAAATGTTTTTGATTAGCTTTAGGTTACATTATTATGGTGTTATGCAACTCTTAATATTAAGAAAAAAAAAGTAAACATACACAAAGTTTTTGTTTTCAGTCTTTTGATTTTGGTGTCAAGAAGTTCATTTAAGCTCCTCGGGACTTCTCCTTATCCTTATCCCAGTATCGGCTCAAGTTCTGAATTTAATTATGACTTCGCCTATCTATTGATTGCCATTCTTCTCCATCAATGTATTTATTGCCATCAAGACACAGGACACCAACTTTCAGACTTGCACTGTAACTATTCACTTTTTAAACAATGTGGTTGTAAGGCAAATAAAGGTGAAATGGGTCATAACTGCACGTTTAGATGCAGACTCCTGCACTACTTTTCTCACACACAGTTGTAAAACTAGTAGGTTGTTAAATGGTGCATGCTCCTTTTAACCTTGGCTAGTACAGAAGTTAGTTTTCCTATCATTTTAAAACTAAATTTCAAAGTCCACTGTAATGATACACTCTCCTTTCCTAAACTCAGTCACCTACATACAGCCTCTTGTGCTTGAGCAGAAAATAGGGTTGGTTTTGTGACATGGTTTCCTGTGTGCATATCAGCATCACATACTTTTAGTTTTAGGCCATTGCAGGTTTTATAGGTCTCCAATGCCGACTCCCCATCAGCTGGACACAAACACTCCGAAAATGTTTTCAATACCCCTTCTATAATCACCGAAACTAAATACCTGGCTTGATATGTAGAACTCGGTACTTTTTGTAAAGCCCAGTTTGATTTTTTTTAATGTCTTAAACTTTAAAGCAAGCAATTAGAAAATGAGTATGCTGAAATACTGAGAAACTTCTAAAAAACCACAGATAACAAAAAACAACTGACACAAAGCTTATTGGAAAACACAGGCAAACAACCAGTGTTTAGGGACGCCAGATGAGAAGGACAGCACTGTACAAACTGCAGTTTGTAATAATAAGGGCCATATCCTGAGCTCTTCATCTTCTGATGTCACCTAGAACATGCTTTCACCAGATGGATCTTTTTGTAATAACCCAGACTTCCAGTACTCTCTCCTAACCAGCCTGATATCTGAAGCGGAAGAAATGTGTAAACGGACAATTATCTGAAATTGTATTTGAACACCTTACAGGAATACATAAATAAAAATGTACACAGTATTTTATTGCCCCTCACTGACTTTACATTCAGTACTCCTCGTCATCTATTTCCCAGTTATCCTCCTGGTATTAGCAGCAAAGTTCACATTTCAAGTGACTTCAAACTATCCACCTACATACTCAAAACCACTTGTACAGTAAATACTGCTAGCAAATCTGCACAAAAGCATTTGGTTGCAATCAGCATACTTTCTGCATCATTGCCCACTGTGGTGTTTTAAAGACCAGTACAACACAAATTCATAGCTTGGATTACACCGATTTTGCTAGAATTCAAAGGTTAATCACATTTCCAGTATTATTCAATGCCACATGTAACTTTTAATAAGTTTTCAAAAGCTCCAAGCAAAAATGAACTTGCGGATTTCGTTTTCTTTAACATGAGGCTAATCGAAGACACTGAAGTAGTACAACAAGCATTTTAATGGATAACAAATTAAGTGGATGTGCCTGGAAATAGTCAATTGAATTAACGTAAAGTAGTAGATAAGACCCTGATGTAAAATTCATGAAAATACAGAAGAATCATATAAACCATTTCTATAACGACATCTTCAAATGAGAAAAAACTAGAAAAAAAATCCACCTATCAATATGTTGTCAACTACTGACCCCCAAAAAAAGGGCTGGCAGCTAAAAAAGAAAGGATCAAGGTTCCTTTACACTGTTCATAGTTAACAGATTTGTATTATCTTACTTCATGATTTCATTAGATAGGAGGCTAAAGCATTTTGTCATTTAACCACATTATTATTAACATTAAATACTACTTAGTGATACAAGAAAACTGTAGTCAAACAGAGAAAAACCATTAGCCTGCCCTCAGTGTGTTTAAACTACTCTTAAACTGCTGGAAACCACAGAAAGATGTTCAGAAAAACTTTGCTACACTTATCCTGAATCTACTTGAGACTTCAGCAGGAGATACCCCTACAAATGAACCTCACGTATTGATGTAATTAACTTCTATTTTTATTATTCTATTTACCTATATTTATATTACTTTTAAAAACTTATGTTTTTATTAACTTATAAGAAGTTATGGGGGGGAAATACAAAATATTAAACCTGTTTTCCACCAATGCATATCTCTCCTTTTGCTCAAATGCAAGAGGGTCAGTTTGCATCACAATGTTAGCAAAATAAAACAACACAGCTTCTTGATTTTGTTACATAAAAATTTCTAAGAACAGCACTGATACAAAGAGTCCTTGAGCTGTATTAATTGATATTTCACTGTAACTACAGCAATAACTAAACAGCTGAAGGTTATCAACTGCTTTCTTCTAACTTGACTTGCAAAGTTTTGGACAGCTAAGCAAACTTCAAGGCTCCTAAAATATGTTCATCTTTATCTCTCTTGCTCTACCCCCTATTTACATTCTTTTGCTTTTCCCCATATCTTATGCAAAAGGTTTCTACTTTTTAATCTCATAAAAACCATAATTAAGTTCCACATGCCACTAAACCCCCCTAGCTGTTTACAAAATCTTTCCAGTCATGCCAAAAAGATAACACAGCTAAAAGTGCGAGCAATACCATAAATAAGACCGAGTCTGGACTACTTGAGGGACAGGTTTTATGTCTGGAATCCCAAATACTACATGTTGGAGGCCCAACAGAAGCAAATTATTTTCCTTAACATAAACTCAACAATTAAAATATATCAAGGACATGAAGCTCTAAGTAGGTTGGCAAGGTATCCTCAGAAGGGGATATTATTTTTTTTTTTAAATAAAACAATTCTGCAGTTAGTAGTCATAAAGACAGTGCTATACATAGCAGGATCAGATAAAACCTTAACATCAACATTATTGACTATAAAACATGAAGATAAGCTGGATTTTTTTAAAAAAAATCCTTACAATTTAAAAAAACCAAAATGACCATTTTTGTTGGTTTTTGTTTCACCTTGTAAAGAAGAATGAAATAGAAAATTCAGCTGAAGCACAGGTGATAACAATGCAGAGTTTATGTTCCCAGTTGAGGAGGAAGGATGTATAATGAGCTGAAAGTGGGCAAAGGTTCTTCCAGAGGGCTTGAAAATTACTTTAATACTCTAAAGAAAATAGGCTAAGCAAATATGTAACACAAATAGTGTTCTACCAAAAAGTGAGAGGATATAATAAATAAAGAGGTACCTGAGTGTGAATACTCTAAATTGTCTTAACAATCAGGGCTTAATTACAGGCTATTTAGCTAGACTTACCCTGTCTAGGTTTTTTATAGCTGCACATACTCACCACTTGGAGAGTACCTTCTGCAGCAGAAGAGTCAGAAAGTCACAGGTACCTTCCAGTTCCCACTAATATTTCTCTACAGCATTCTGAAACCACAGTACCTAAATAATCAAAGTTTTGGGAAAGATGGAGGTATGTTTTTGCTACATATCTCATACTAGTTAACCACAACATACCAGAGAGAGCTCTTAAAACCCGACTGCTTCATATCAAACTGTGATACTTTATTAATAGCAATTAACATAGCAGCAACTTCCTTTTCATTCCTCAAGGCAAAGTAGGACCAAAACTCCCTTCCTAACTATTTTTATAAAAATAAAACCAGAATGCTTTCAGTAAGTCAAGAGGCAGTTATTTACTTCAGACATTGTAAGCAAAAAGTAATGAATCATACTTTAGCAGCATTTTGCTATTTCTGTCCAGTGGGGATAAGACCTTCTGCTACACAGTAGGCCATTTATGGATAAAAAGGATCTGCTGTATAACACACATTTTGAAATCAGAACAGCACAGTGGAAGATTTATGAGCCCGGGCAAATCTTTTATTTTAGTGGTCACCTTCCAATATACAGGTTCACATTTTCAATGCCCATGTCCATAAGAAAATGGTAGAGATTATTTTTATCCCCCGTCCCCCATCAACAATATTACGGTGACACCAATGACTTGGTTATGTTTTAGATTTCTGCAGAACTGGGAAAAGCAGGAAGTTTAAGGGTTTGTTTCTTTTAGGACTGAGTGACAGCAGCAATATATTTAAGCCTGAAGTGCTAGCTAGCACACCCACCCAACAGACTTCTGACAGAGAATGCTCCTCATCACCCAAAAGCTACCTTTTAGTATATTCTTTTCAGAATTTCCAGATCAAATTCAGAACTTCAGCTGTACTTGGGATAAAATAAGTTCCTCAGGAAAGTACAATATTCTGCAGTGATGCCAACATACTTTTAATAGCTCAGTACTACCCATCAAACTGGAAGTGACTGACACTGCTGTATGGGAATTGGGTCCAAAACAACTCACTTCAGCTAGAAACTAAAGGGAAATTCATCTTTGTGGCGAATGAGAGCAGTTACATACATTGTATCTCCCAATCAATCATTGAAATGTGGTAGCATTTTGTTTGCTAAACTCCAGTTTAGCATGTGTTTGAATAAAATTACTATCTCCTCCTTAAACACTTTCCCCCCCTCTCCCCCCAGGAGATGAAAGATTTTCTTTGCCTTCCTGGGTCACTTACTACTTTACTACTTAAAATGCCTTTCACGCCTGCTAATTTTATGATAGTAACTGTGTGCCATATGTACACTGGAGAGGATAAAGGGCTTGAAAATTAGTTACTGGTATCTAGAGGTTTTTTGTTTCCTTCACAAATTAGGTATTCAACTTCAAAGCTCAAGAGACAAACATGTTTGAAGGTAACCACGTGCAGGTACGATTTCTCAGTTCAGCGCTTATTTTCCCCCTTCTCTGTGCCTTACAGTTTAATGTATTCTATCCTTTTACATGTATTTGCTACACAGAGGAATAACATGGACTATAGTTAGGGGTTTTTCTTCAGTTCAGCTGTTTAGGACAGCCAATCCTATAGATGACATGTGAGCCCCTGTAACTTTTGCAGACAAAACGCCAAACAAGAAAAAACATACTGTCTCTATAAAAATATTTGAGTAGCAGAAAGTTAGACTATAAATACCAGATGAAGATTATAAATATCAGATGAAGACACCAAGATAAAGTAAGCAAGTAAAAGCGTCAACTATCAAACACCAGCCTGTTTTTTTTAAAACAGTTTGCTTTGCTCTTCCATTTCCTGAATTGCTCTCAAGACCAGCTCCTGAGCGAGGGCACTGCCTGCAGACATACTTCCATAAGGCTGTCATACTAAAGCAAAAATTCAGCCATTTGTTGGGGAAGGCTTAAGCACAACACACCAAAAAATTTTTGCTATTGATCCAGGCAACAAATACCAAATTCCTGTGGCAAACATGATTTCCACCAGTTCATTCTGAATTCTGGGGCCTCTGGGTATGGACATGAAACGGGCCAAAGACTCTGCCGCGGATGGGGAGAGCCCAGCCTGTTGCTCTCACACACACCTCCTCCAGATGATTTAACAGCTATTACTCACGGTCAGACATGTACCTAAATAACTACCATTAACAACGACTGCACCCAGCCTGATTTCCATAGAATAACACTTCTGTGTTCTTTACTGCATTATTCCATAAATTGGAAGAAAATGCTGGAGTTTAACATGTCTTTTCTCGTTGATCCTGTAATACAAATTGGACCTCAAAACTAGATATTGAAAAATACACAACCCTATTTCTGGAATAAAGATCTTGGATTAAGCCAGGCATATTTAATACTAAAATTCACCTATTAGGAGATACGCTTTTAGGTAATGAGAAAGCATTGAAAGAAATGCAGATCATAGTACTGATATCTTCTGGACTTAATCCTCAGCACGCATCTTACTAACTTGGCAATGCCAACTAGTGGTTTTATCATCTAAAAGGCATGTAACACCTCTGAAGTTCCTGTAAGGTTTGCTCAAGAGCAGAGGGACTTAATTTTCACCATCTGGGTTTCTAAACAAAACCAGAATTGAAATTAAGTAATAGCTTCAACTTACATCATTTAAAGGGTATGTATTTTGTTTGATACTCCACCTCACACACCTGCCTTATTAAATTCAAGGCTGCTGCAGCCATCCCAGGAACTACCACAGTGAAATAATGAAAAAGAAAGAAGTGATATTTTGGTTCCAAATGACAGTGTCAAGGGATCAGTTCAGAAAACAGCACCTGAAGCACAAGATTATTAGCTTCTCATTTGTACAGTGCAGTCTGTACTCTTCCCCTTCTTTGAGACTTGTTCTGGATGTTAATGAAAGGGGTATATGCTACTGCTCTGCAAATTTCATACCTCAGTCTCAGAGCACAGGGCTCTCACACTTCTCAGTGGGGGTGAGGTCAGTCTGTCTTCAGGTTAAAAAGGGAAATTCTGGTTTGAGCAAAGCATTACTAGAGAAAGAGGGCGTAAAAATGCTGAGTGAAACTTCTTGCTCACTTGGCTCAACTGACGAAGTGCCATCTTAACTTCTATTTGACCACACAAGCCATTTAGTTCTGGGTCTTATGATCTGAAGATGCTGGAGGCATAAGGGAAAAAAACCCCCGTAACTAATTTCAAGCTGTACTCACTTTCTTTGATTATGAAGCCAGTCACAAATAAAGAGGACTAGATTTTCTGCTATATCACAGTTGAAAAACGTTGCCAACATTTCTGTTACAGATCAAAAAGACAACACGGCTACTCATGGCTGTGAGCGTATAGACACAAAAACAACCCAACCAGCCCTAAGAAGCCCTTAAGTTGCTTTGCTGTTAATTCATTGGCTCCTGGAGCACCACATTCTGTGTATCAGTACTCCAAACAACAGACAAGAGTACTAGAATTTGTTTAATTGAGATACATATCATTGGAATACATCTTGATGCTTGTTCAAGGTATATTGTTCACAAGGTGCATATTCCCTGTGAGAAAATTCTTCCTATATAGTTTGTTTTCAGTTAAATTTGGTTTTGTTCATCAGATGAATCTGATCTGTAAAATCTAACTGAAACAAAGCATAAGAAATTTGTCAGTGTGGGAAGAGGAAAGGAGTTCAAATGATCTACCTAAAAGGTGGGAAAATAAAAGAAATGGCCGGAAATGTACCTACANAAAAAAAAAAAAAAAGAAAGAAAGATAATAAAGTACAGTCCAAATGCTTTGTATTATATCTCAGTGATGTAAGAAGCTATAAACCAAATTTGCCTAGACAGTAGTCAAAGCTGCTAGAAGGTAATCAATACAGTAAAAACTATGGAAAACATGCTACCAACCATTTAGATTAAGCAGGTAAGCAGATATACCCAATGCTAAGATCATGACAAGTGATATTTCACTTGGTAACTTTTTTTTTTAAAACTTTTTAGCTTTTTACTATTTGTGTATAAGTATTAATAAAAAAATAAAGGGAAATTCCAGGCCAAAACCTCTATTAAGAGGTGAACTCTAGAGTGAACATCTGCAACTTGGAAGAAAAGTCGTCATAAAGATGTAACTTCTCTCGAACCAGCTACTGTTTACATACCATACTTTGTTATTCAGTACTTTTGCTATTTGTATAAAAATAATCTGTAGGGACACAAAATGCGTTTTAAAGATTGGTAGGCATTTTACCACGCTTCGCTTGGAGGACTCATCCTGATGCAAGCAGTTGACCAAGGTTGAGATTTCACAACCATTTGATGATTTCCTCAGCCATTTGAAACAACAATTTTTATTCCTTACCTAGCAGCAAGTACTTAAAGAAAACTCAAAATAGGCAAATTAAGCCACAAAGTACACTGAAATCTAGGTTTAGTCAGATTAGGCTAGTTACTATTTAACGGAAATGAGCAGCTTCCTGTTGTCAGGGCAAACAGCAAGCGGCTTCCATTTCAAGCCTCAGTGTTTTGTGCTTCTGAAAAGATCTGTACCATAAGTTTTGATAATATTCCACATGAAATTTGCTCCCAGGTTAAATATTTTTGTTTAATAATAAAAGTAAGAAGGGATCATGTGCTTCTAGGGACACACAGACCTCCAGCATGTCCATCCGGGTTTCTAGAAAGGAGAAGCCCACAATGAACTGTCATCTCTGTTATTTAATTAGCACTATGCAAATAAGATACAAATTAATCGTACTGGCAGAAGTTTTGCTAGTAGTGCTGCAAAACTAACATTTTAGTTCCTTCTTCCTGCTTCTAAGCATGTTCCAAGTTCACCAAATTTTGTCTTCTAAATAAAGGTCTTGGAAGTCCTTCCACTGCAAAACTCTTCCTGTCTGGATTTTTTATTTTTTTTTCCCTACTGATTTCTGTTTAGAGCCTCCAGAAACTTTTAAGCAGTTTATGTAACAGACAGCAGATGATTCCCACTTCTCAGAAAAAACTCTTCTAGGATGAAGCAGTGAGAAACATCCAAGCACGTTATCTGAATACTCGCGCAGCTTATTCCCTTGAGGATGTTTTTTTTCTCCTCCTCCTTTTAATTTTTTAAATGAGGCAAAGGTAAAAATGTATCCTGGTCAGGTAACATGCAGTACATGCATGATGTGCTTTGTCAATTAAGGTAAAACTTTGATTTCTGCAAACACACAATGTTACATTTTTTCACTATCAGTAGATGGCAACAGTACCAGTAACGGGATGAGGAAGAGAACGCATTCAGCTCAATTTCAAGTTATAGCAGCTCACTCGCACTGTCTCTAAAGTTTATGAAAATGCTCATTAATCACTGCAAGGTAGAAATAATAATCAGAAACTTCCACCACGAAGAAATAAACGCTCCCACCAGAAGCCATTAAATGGCAGAGTTAGAAGCAATACACGGTGCCAAGGGTTTTCCTGATGCTTTTAAACGACTAACGTGCTTCCCACCACGGGAACAGGAATGGTGTGCAGGATGAGGACTCTGTGGAGGCGCGGTGCCTTTACAGCCTGCCTGGTCTCTGGATCTCACAGCGATGCCCATGAGCGATGAGGCACGGACCAGCCAGGCTTTTCAGACCAGACCCATGGTCCGGAACCCGAAAGGCTGGTCTGTTGTGGCAAGGGCTGCAAGCGTGCGGCTCCGCTACCAGTGCTCTTCCCAAGCAACTTTCCCATTTGGAGCCAACAGGAGAGAAGCGGAGCTGGCAGCGGTCCCACAACCTCCTCGTCCGGCACATCCAACTGCACTCGGAGAAGTTTTCACTGGGCAGTTTGTAACGCGGGTAGTTTCACGAGTCAGTTACACGAAATAATTTGCAAAGCGGCACCGCGGAAGCAAGACCCCGGCAGAGCGGAACGTCGTTCGGACTACATTTTGCTTCACCCCTGCGCGCGCGTGGTCCGTGAGACTGGCACACACGCCTCCAGAGACACACCGACCTCCATCCAGCATGGGAAGTCGGGCCATCCAGCTTTCTAAAAAGGAGAAGCCCACGCTGAACCGTCATCCCTGTTATTTAATTGGCAGCGGGCAAATGAGATACCAACTTCTCGCACTGGCAGAATTTTTGCTGTTAGTATTTTGAAACCGAACTCGCGTGCCTCTGGAAAGTTTGCCTGTCACCAGCGGGACTCGGCTGCGTGACGGCGCTTGTCGCCTCCAGAGCTACGGACCCTCTCACCACGGCGACGGCGCGCTCCGGGCGAAAGCAGGAATATTTCCGAAAAAAAGCGGAAAACCGCCGCGCCGCCCGGGAGGCGCGACCCGGGAGGGAAGGGAAGGCAGGCGGGTGGGTTTTCCCCAGCAGCCCGCGTGCAGCTTTCACCCAAACACGGGTTTTTCGCGTGGCGAAACCCTCCCTCAACCTGAGGGGTTGGGGCAGCTCCCACCTGCGGAGCCGCTCCCAGGTGCTGCCGGGGCAGGAGGCGGGAGGGACGCGCCCCGCTGCCGCTGCCGGTAGGGCTTCCCGAGTTCCGCCCCGGCCACCGCACTTGGTCCCCCCGCGCTGAAACCCGAGTAACGCCGGGAGGGTCCCGGGAGCCCCGTTCTGGCTTCCCGGGATCCGACACCCCACCGGCCGCCTCCCCCCGCGTCGGGGCGACTTGCCAGGGCCCAGCCCGCCCCGCCGCCGCCGCGCTGCCCTCGCCCACCCTTTTCCGGGGGAAGGGGCCGACCCCGGGCGGCGGGGAGCGGGGACCCCCGCGCCGGGGGGGGTGGGGGACGACGACGGCGGCACTTACTGTGTGTGCGCGGG
>VZSF01008497.1:69522-157070 GCA_013398295.1 Chionis minor | reverse complement strand
GGGGGGGTGTCAGCGCTGTTGTCTCTTCTAGGGGTGGGGAAAAAATGAGAGAAGTGGAGCCTCCACAGGCTTTCAAGTTTAAATGAAACAGGCAAGGAGGCTAAAAAAAAAGTTAGTTGCGGAAGAAAATGACAGAAAACACCAACCGCCTCATTCCACTGAGAAACGACTTAGAAACTGGAACCGAAAGTTCTGCATTTAATTTAAGCAAACAAACAAACAAAACAAAAACCAAACCCAACACAGCAATAACAAAAAAAGAAGCCAAAACCAAAAGAACCCCAAACAAACAAAAAAAACCCCGACAAAAAACCCCAACCAAGACAAAAAGACCCAAACGAACCAAAAACCCCAAACCTAAAACACTCCCCCCCCCAAAAAAAAACCCCAAACCCAAAACCAAAAAACAAAACACATCAAAAAGCTAATACAAGGAAAGCTAAGGCATGAAAACCTAAGGCATTAAAATAAAATAAAAAAAAAAAAAGTAAGCCAGGAAAGGAGAAATATCAAAAGATCAAAACCATGCAGATTTTAGCGCTAGAAATGGGGAGGAATAAGAAACACCAAGAAACCTGGTAAATCAATATCTTTATTTTATAGAAAGTAGTTTGATCAGTGTGCTGAACCTGCCATTAGAGGTGGTTTTGCTATTTTTAGTAAAAATAAACATCTGAAAAAATTACCTTGGAGAACATATCTTCTCCAAGCTTATTTAGTTTTAATCACTGTTGCTTTTTTCACACCTATTGCAACTAATCTAACACTGGGTGCTCTTAAGAGGAAGGGAGTGGTACCTAACGTACGACCTCTCAACAGTTTTATTTCCTGCAACTAGTGGTGAGATGCCTAAAATGCAGTCGAACATGTTTGAGCTCACCTTTTGCCACAGCAGCGTGGTACAAAACCCTCATCTGCTCCACTCTCCACCTTTCTCCATAAACATCCTGCAACATCAGCTGTCAGCTGAGAGTTTTCCGGTTAAAAGCCACACAGCAGGCCAGTTTAAGTACCCAGATGGCCAGAGTTTTAACTCTCACTAGTTACTAAAGTAATAGTAGAGAACATGATCATAGATCTGTTTGAGGTAACCGAACCAATTAGCAATACAAGAATGACACACTCTGATTGCAGTATGTATTGCTGCATAGACAAACACAAGTCACAAATGCTAGTCTATGATATTTAAAAGGGACATTATCAACTACAAGCTAAGTTATTTTGTCTGGACACAGAATTATCGTTTATTAAGCACCCGTAAATGCAAATTTTAAGTTCAGTTTGTGCACATGGCTACTTCAAGCACACGACCCTGGGTAGCCACTCTCCTCCTTCTGTTCGAGTTAACTTGCACAGCAACAAAAGCTGGGAGAAAGCATTAATTGCTGGAGGGCAAAAGTCAGTGGAAGTTGTTAAAGGCAACAGCTGCAAGAGTTTTGAGTTCAGTTTTTCCCTAATGACCAGATTTAAAGTTGAAAGTGTCCCTTTAAAAGTCTCAGATACAACAGAAGTGAACTCATTTTGATTCCATCATTACAAGAAAGCTACTGATAATTTGACTTACAATAACTGTTAAACATCAATGAACGTTACACAAGCAAACAACTGATTCGTAAATGAAGTAGCAGCAACATGAAGTTCTAGAAGGTTGAGTTTCTGCAGGATTTATTGGAAAGATTATGAAAGTGTGGCAAATACATTGTGATTTTACATAATTTAGTTTTGAGAGTAGCTTATGGTAACTATAAACATTATTGAAAATGCCTGCTCACAGTCAGTACTTTTCTGGTATAAGCATAAGTTTGCCAGGATTACTCATAGTGCAGCTCTACTCAGAAAAATGACAACGTTGTATGTCTTGGCAAATTACATACAAAATCTGCTCAATTCGCAGATGGTAAGACAGCTTTTTGTGATTGCCAGTACAATAAATTGAGCTTGAAATATTAAAGCTAATGAGATATAAATATTTAAGGACAACGCATCAAGGACATCATAATATAATGTTGCCATGATTTCTGCACATTTTCCTTTTCTGGATGTAACTTAGTTCAGTGGGTGCATAAAACTAATGCATGTATATAAGCAGCTACAAAGTCAGGGTTTCAGTTGATTCTCAAGGAGTGTGCTACTGTTAACTCCATTGTTCTCCTTCTTTCTAAGAATAAGGAATATTAGAAACTCAATCACTGAGCAGATATGACATGCGCATTGGGCAAGTCTGTTTTGTAAGGTGGTGCCACTTTTAGTCAGTCACTTTTCTGGTCCATCACTGTACTTAAACTGTTTTGATATCAATTTTGATTTCAGTCTATAAGTGTTGTGGAAGAACAATTACAACTGAATCACTGAACAGCTGTACCAGTTTGAAATGCTGCCACATGTTTCTTCATGGCAAAATATTCACATTCTTTTTATTGCACAATTTGAAAATTCAGGTTATGTGCATAAAAACCTTCATAGTGTTTGCACTGCAACTTGCGAAACATACATTTAAAATGACCTTGATACATTTTACAAAATCTTTTTAAACAATTTTATATTCTTAAGATAAAAGCATCCTGAGAATGTTAGAAAGTTTGTTTTACAAGCCCTTCATTTCTGCTATGCTTTATTTATCCCCATAGTTCCTAATTTGACAAGTTTATTTTACAGTTAATATCTTGGTGCTATATTTCACAAAATATCTTTTAGCAAAAAATACACCATTGGCATTCAAGTAATCCAGCCTCACATCTAATGTACAAATTAAACCTCTGTCAAGCTCTCAAGTCAGGAAAAGTAAACCAAAATACTTACAGAAACAGTTTTTAGCTGACTTAAAAAATGTAAAGGCTTTGTGCATTAATAATTTGGTCAAACATTTAAGTTATGCAGTTTAATATTTTGGCAAAAAAAAATTCCATCTATCTTTTTCAAAACTTTTTCATTCATTTTACACCAGATGTAAACATACAGTACAAAGACTGACAGTACTGAAGTACTTAGCTGTTGAACTTTTTTCATTTTTAAAGTACTCAGGAAAAGGAGACAAGAACATAAGTGCTAAGGATGAACTGAGTGTCTTTGGGCTAAATAAAAGTCTTACTGGAAAAAACGTAAAAATAAATTAGGGGGGTTTTTTCCCCCCTCTACAGACATGTAAATAAATATTCTTTGAAGAAATTCTAGTGCCATATCCTAAAGCAGTATCTTCCTGTATCTTTTTGATCAAGACTAAAGCTTCACACATAATCTTGACTATTTTACTAGGAAGATATCCATTAATATTTACACATTTTTGTAAAGGGAGTGTTCAGGGTTAAAAATATATTTCTTTTTAAAAGGTAAGCCTGCCATCCTGATGGCAGGGATTCAAGCTACAGAACAGAAGGAAAGTTACAGAACATCCTTCAGTTTCTTATACCCTAGATCAGAGGAAGGAGAATCAGGCAAGTTAGAGAGGTAAACAGCCTGGATTCCAGGAATGGAGACAGACAGTGGCTCATTATATGAATGCTTGCATGGCCAGGAGTATCTACTCATACAGGCTTTGTTTCTCTTCTACACACAGGTATAAATTTTTCTTGTCAGCTGACTAAAGGAGTTGAGAAGAGAGACAGTTATGGTTGCCACAGTGAAAAAGTAACATTATCTACTGTTTCCATGTGGATGGACCTGCTCCTAGAAGGTGGCCAGGGGTTGAATATACGCAGAGGCCATGCCCAGATGGTACACTCCAGCTGGGAGTGCAACTGCCTCAAAAGGAAGAGTAAACCACTTCAGCAACATCTTAGTAATATTATTAAGTATATGAGTCACGTATAACTTTTATTTCAGGCAATGATCAAAATCTGAAGGACCTTGTTACTCTTTAAGGCATCAGTGCATCGGGGACTAAAAGCTCCAGGTAATAAATATGGGGGGGAAGAAAAATTAAAAAAAAGCATCTTAGTGGCACAAGGTATCGTTGTGTATCTGCTTTGTTGTCTAGTTTCAGGAAAAATATTTTCAGGGGTGGCAGAAGGGGAATGTTATACACTGTTCTGAGAAAACTACTACATCAAAAATTTCACATCATTTTTTAACACATCATTGAAAGGGCTGAATCTATCAGGCAAGATTCTCATCTTTACTGTTCCATCAGCACCACAGGAGAAAATGTGATTTGCTGGTCCTGTCTCAATTTGCATGACTCCCGTCCCAATGTTTCTGAAGAGAGACTGTCGAGCATGCTCGTTGATGAAAGTGTGAAGAAGATTAAATGTAGACAGACTCCATACCTGAAAAAATCATCAAAACATTAATCTCTTATCAGGATTATTACCATGATCTTAAAATTCACTCGTAATGAGTCATGAAGAAATTGGACTACATTTTGCATTCA
Source organism: Chionis minor (assembly GCA_013398295.1). NCBI lineage: Eukaryota > Metazoa > Chordata > Aves > Charadriiformes > Chionidae > Chionis > Chionis minor. Next base: position 152,704 of record VZSF01008497.1, on the reverse strand, counting down.
CTTTTCTTGAACTAATGATGAAAGAAAACATACGTAGCAATTTGTAATGACACCATTATAGAATATTAAAATTCATTTTCTATAATAAGGAATATATACAGGGATATATACAGGTAAGACTAACTAAAAGGAGGACTGCAAGGTTAGACTAACATTTCATAATTAAATTAGGAAATGTGAAAGTCAGAGTTGAGAACAACTGTATAACGCATGACATATCTCATTATTCCACACCTATGCAAGATTCTTTTTGAAATTAGACACTATCACCATCTTCATCTCTCTGCTCCCTCCCCCTCATCAATACCTTTATGTTCCCTTCAGCAGATCCTGTGACAAAATACTCTTCTGTAGGATCAACAGCAATTGCTTTGACTGGAGAATCGTGACTCTGGAGTAACTGTTGCTGCTGTTTTTGGCGAAGATCAATTATACACGTAAAGCCTTTTCTTCCTCCAGATATTAACAGCTGATGTTTTGGAGCATATGCTAACACAGTTGCTCCACTATCGTGGCAGATAAAAGCTGAAAGCCCAAGCACAGTAATTTGAATAAACACACGGTACTAACTTCAATTTCACAGTTACTAACTTTAATTTTCCATCAGCCTCTAATGGTTCAAGACGCTTGCAACAGTGCCTTTGATGCTGTAATTCTATTGACCACAACAAGCCCGTTTATTGCAGTACTACATATATGTACGTAAGCCCAGGTTCACATCAGACACCCTGAAGTTCCAGTATTCTCAAATTACGCAGTTACAATTTGTATGGAAAAAAAAAAAATTATATTCTTTCTATCCCTGTGCAATCACAAAGTATTAGGCCTTGACCAGAAACAGATTCTTTTCAAACTCTCTAATGCTTGTTATTTTAAGGCGTATGTTTCCCATAAGAAATGTCCTCCTAAATTACTTGCCCAGATAACTTTCAAGTTTCCACTGGTTAGTTTACTTTTAATTTGCTGCTTTGCACTTCTGTTTGGTTATGTCTACTCCCCCAAATAAGCGGAGGAAGTGAATGAAGATTACAATTATCAGAACAAAGCTCACTATGTTTGAGAACAGACACTACGAATCCAAACACGCAACATGTATTATATTGCACTTATAGTTCAAAGTGTTCTCTAAATTTACATGAAGAAATTCCATGCGTCTCGCACATACACTTAAGCATTCACCACACTTCAATTACAAGGAGTTCACAACTCCTCCCTCTGAGCCTAATTCTGTATTTCAGACATTGAAATGTGGTTTTTTTCCACTACAACAAAATGTTAGTAGTAAAGTCAATGAAACCCTGGCTAAATATTTACTACATCTCAAAGCATACTTATATGAGTAATTCTTCTGAAGCATTTTTGTAATACTGTATGTAGATATCTACACACACAGAGAAAAGATTTAAAACATTCCACAGTTATCTGGCATAATACATTGAATAAAGGTGTCACAGAACTGGATGATCTTTGAAAGCCAAAATGCACTACTTTATAAATACAGCAGTAAGTTCATGTTTTAGTTTAACTCTGAAAATTACTACATAATTATGAGATCATTTGTACGTCTGCTTGTTCAATATATTAATTAAAAAAATCGAAGAGTATTTTGTAGAAATTTCGGTGTGCTTAGTTACATACATACCTTCAGAGAAACATTCTATAATCATGGTTTCTCTGAGGATAGGATTTTCACAGAGGTCACGAAATACTTAACAGTACATAAAAAGCATGTTCTCTCATATTCTCCAAATAGATAATGTGTCTCCAAATGCCTAATGCTATCTCTGCAGTACCGCTATTTGATCTAACATTTAATTGATAAATTTTTAGTGGGGTTTCTGTGACTTATGAGTACAGACACAGCCATAGCAACCTTGAATTGAAGGGTGTGGATGCCTATCCCACAAATACATATCTTATAACTGTGCTAAAAACTGTAGTTTTGACAGTGTTATAGCTATTCTCAACATGCTAGTCACTACAACCAGGAGGTGCTCAGAATTTTTTAAAAAGGAAGAGAAGTTACAGATGTTTGGCTGTCAGGGGTGCGCTTGTGGTGCAAAGATACAAGGGATGCAAAGGAAGGTGCTCATGTCTATGAAACCGATCACTTACATATAGCACTAAACAATTTCTCAAGAATCTGTTTTTTAAATTTCTGCTGGTGTACTCCCACAGGACAGGGAAAGATGTTTTACTGCTAGTATTACTTCCCACAATACCTTTTCCATAAAGACACATACACATTTTTTTACTGTGACCAAATATTTTGCTGGTTGTATTTTACTTACCATGCACCAAGCTATTTGTAGGCGAAACCAAAGTATCCCAAAGACAAATATTTCTGTAAAAAAAAAAAAGTTGTAATTCAGTGAGAAATGTTCTAAAGTATTTCGAACACTCGAAAAGTCATCTGAACCTTAAAAAGATTGTTTCAGGCATAAAAGCACTGTAAACAGACTTTCAATGATTACTTTTGGGCAGACCCCAAATTACTTTCATAGTTACACATATACTGCAAGGACGTGCCCTCTGCACAATCATTCTACAACTGGTTATTTTCATAAAAGGTTCATAATGAGATTACAATTTTTTGTAGCTGAATTCACCTAAATGTTAGCAGTTTTTGCTATTTCTTGATCAAAAATGACTTAAGAAAGTAGGTGTGAAATGAAGAGCGATGCACAACTCTCTATGTCTATAAAAATAACTTAAGATAGGCTCCTATGAAAAGAACAGAACAAGACAGAATATTTCAGTTGGAAGGGACCTGAAACTACCATGTAGTCCAACTGCCTGACCCCTTCAGGGCTGACCAGAAGTTAAAGCAAGTCATTAAGGGCATTGTCCAAATGCCTCTGAAACACTGACAGTCCTGGGGCATTGACCACCTCTCCAGGGAGCCTGTTCCAGTGTTTGACCACCCTCTCAGTAAAGAAATGCTTCCTAATATTAAGTCTGAACTTCCCTGGACGCAGCTTTGAACCATTCCCATGCATCCTGTCACTGGATCCCGGGGGAAGAGATCAGCACCTCCCTCTGCACTTCCCTTCCTCGTGTGGAACATGAACAGAGGATTTGTGTTTCCCTATGGAACCTCCTTTGACAGGGGCATGGAATTTAGCTGGAGACATTGCTTCTCTCCATCTTCCACAAAGAAGGGAAGAGAGCAGAAGTACAAATGTTGATCTTAAACTGCTTAAGAAGAATCATCAAGAAAATGCAGGGGGGACAGAAGGAGAGTAAACACGGCACCAGTTCATTTTTATGCATTATCACAGCAGTTCTTACCTGTTGTCAGAAGACAATCCTGCTGTCGCTATCAAAGATGATGAACTGATGAAAACAAAGTCATTGGCTGTTTTGTTATGACACTGCCAAGTCTGAAAAATTGCAGTTAAGAAATTACTAAGTGAAAAAGAAATAGATCTTGTGTAAGCATGAAATCTTAAACTTCCTCAAGAAGATGAGCTTATTCAAACACAATTTAAAGAACACAGGATACAAAGGTATGTGTATTCTGATACTCTCAGTTTTTCATGGAAGTATCCTTTCCAGTCCCATGTTATTTACAATTAATTAACAATTGACAGTTATTGACAAGTCTCAAAGAACATCAAAGCTATTTTAGATCTAACATTTCATTTTCTGCTTTCTGAGTTAGTAAGCATGATTAGGATTTAGGAACTTGTCTGTCATACGGATCACAGGATGGCAACAATATATTAATAAATCTTGATTAATACTGGTTTTCAGCACAATCACAGCCCTCTCCTAACTATTCTAAAGGGTTGAGGAAATAAGCGAGTACAACACAAGTTTATGGAAGCAGATTTCATTTTCAGCTTACCAAATATGGTTTAGGTGAAGTTCCAGTAAGCGGGCAGCATTTCCAATTTGTTTGATATAAGCTTATATATCCATCAGCATCAACAATTCCAAACTGAAAAAAAAGAAGAGATATATTAATTGTAAATACATATGTATGTATTACAGAGAAATTATCCATGATTCAGAGAAACTATATTTGACAGATGTGATGTTTCTGCTAATTTACAGTTATATTTGGGTGGAACAGGGAGAAGAGGGTAAGTATAAGTCAGTTACCTTATTTCCTTGGTAATTGAATCTCATTCGAGTTACCCTTGAGTTGCCACTAGCCCGAAAACATGTGATTTGCTGTGCATGACCCCATTCAAACATTCTTACACTACCATCCTGAGCACCGGTGAGGTCTGCAACAGAAAATATTTACAGGACTTTTCACAGACATTGTAGCAGTTGAGCAGGAAGGTTTCTTTCAAGATTTTAAGACATCTCACACCAGCCCTCAACACCCTCAAAATAACTAGTGCCACAATATGTGCCATAGTAGCTGGCATACTGTAGGAGTAGTGGGTACTACTGAAATTTAAACCCATCCTGTTCAAACCTTATTGAACTGCACTTACTCATTATTTAATTGAGAACTGTATTCAGACAGTACTGAAATACGAAGTTATGTACTTGGAGATAATAATGTATCTTTTTCCTATCTCTCATCCAATTCACAAATTCAACAGAAATATAGTACTTTTTTGGTATAAAACAATATTACTGTTTCTAAAGGCTATGTTATATCCCCCAATATTATTTTTTTAAATGAAAAATAACTTCAGTAAAATAAGGCTTATAAAAGCAACTTTTAAAACATATAATAGATTGCTGTGCTAGTACAAAATAGTAGCATACTAAGGCACAAGCCCAATAAGTAAATATATACTCTTTAGATAACTTTTTTCTTTAACAAAACTGAACTTACAATATGGTAATGTTGGATGAGAAGCCATTCTTCTAACGTTATTAATAGCCTTCTTGAGCATCTGTTCAACGTACAAAACAATAGAAAATAATTAAACAATACTACAGAACACAAAATTTACTGAATTAGAATAATTAGTGATTGCAGAGAGTTGTTTCCTATCAAAATTCCTACTGAAAGCAAGTACTGAGTTTAGAAATTCAGATAGAAGTCAGTTTCTTCCAGGACTAGTGTAGATGTTAATACTTTTGCAGCTTTATAGTTCTAGGTAAATATTTACTTTTTGCTTCAGAGATCTATGGATCCAAATATAAACACTCCTTAGACTGCAGTCTTACCTCTTTTCTTGCCAATTCCTTTCTGATTCCATTAAATTTATTGGAATATTCCTGAATATTGTAAGATAAGCAAGAGAAAGGCAAAAGCATGTAAAGAAAGAGGTAAATAAAGTTTAGCAGAAGTAAAATATAGGAAGGAATATATTTATTTTCAAGCTGAGTTAATTGATTGTCATTGATTGAAAAGTGATAACTTGTGGCCAACCAGAATAAGCTATACACCTAGCAACTGGTAAATAAAAATTTTTTCAAAAGCATTTATAACTTTGCGTTATACAATCCAGGTCCAGTGGATTTTCAGCAGTACTTTTGTTCCTAAATTCCAAACTTTGCTTTGAGCAAGGCATATTACCAAGAATGCTGTTTTTCTTAGCTGATTAATTCCTAACTGGAAAGAGTTCAAATATGAAGAGAACTGGAGACATCACGCAATTAAGATAAAAACCCCGTGTAATTAAATTGTAAGTTCAACCCAAAATCCCACAATTGGAAGAAAACTGTAGGGATTTTTCATCAGGGAAATGCATGTCTCTTCCCTTCTTTTCTTTCTACTAATGTACATCAAAGTTAAGTTTTCCTTCTTTCCTGTTAGCTGTCCTCAAAAGCATCTGGCTACTTTGAGGACTGTCTTTCCTCAGAAAATTGTTGGATTGAGTTTGCTTATGCACGTATTCTCTCTCAAATGTTCAGGTAAATAAGAGGACGTAAGTTTATACTCATGCCAGGTGTCAACTTTAAATGATAATACCAACAAAAGTTTCTTCCCAGAGAACTCACTTTCAACACAGCAGCTTACCACCTACTATGCATCAGTAGCAAGCTGGCACTGAACTACTTTCACAGAAAAAAGTAGGTTGGAAAAGACATTTAAGATTGAGTCCAACTGTGATTTTCAGCTGCTATAATTTTGTACAGTATTTTGCCACTGCTTTGTCACTGAAACAGCAGACAGCAAATTAAGTATTTTAAGAATACTATTCTACCCTGGTCTCCAATCAAGGTGCCAACTGGAAGAACGTATGAATTACAAATTCTTACTTGCTTCATATTACTAAATAAGTCTGAAGAGCTGAAAAGCAATGTTCTCCAATGTTACCAATCAGTAAGTAACTGCAATACTTTGCAGTGTAAACTTACAATTTGTCTCTACATCTAAGTGAAAGAAAAATTATTCATGCTTATCCTATTCCTTCACCAAAATTAAGGTCTGTATTGAGTTTTACAGCTACTAACTTTTACCCAGAATGTCAATGGAAATCATATTCCTTCATTCAACAGATAAGCATGCATCATGATCTCCTGATCCCTACTGGATTATGCTATGGAAAAAAATGCATGCTTACAGAAATGTGCCTTTGAAAGACTATGCTAACATGAATCTCTGGTGGAGCATCTCTGATTTAGAAGCCAAGTATCATCATCAAATGCATCCACTGTCATTATCAGTGTAACTGACATTTGATACCGCTAGTTTCCCTTTAAACAACAGCTGATGGTTAGAACACTGGCTGTTTGATGGAGAGTTGGGTGCTTCGGGACTAATGTACCGTAAGACTGAAGAATAAAGCAGCTTAAAATTTGACCCATGAGTTACTACTGAATATTAGTGTCAGTCATGCTGGTTTGGAAGAAAAGCCGTTGAACATTACCCGTGTTTCAAAGCTGACAGTACATACTATTTACTTCAGTGCTTCCTTAGAAACACCTCCTGTATAAGACTGTGTAAACACACTGTACTGCAGGATGTGGTGCTGAGCCTCCTTACTTACCTCATATGAACTGCATACAGGAAACAGTGAAGAGTAAGAAAAAAAAATAAATCACCTTTAATTGCCTGAGTATCGTAAGTAAAATAGTTTCCCTTGTTGATGGAAGCGAAGCAAAGACAACAAGACTGAAAAGCCAGCGATGTAAAGAACTGTGGACTATACCTATTAAATGGGCCACAAATTATGGAAAAGCAAAGATGGGAACAAGGATCTGAAGGAACAAAGTAACAAATAGTAGCAACAGAAAGATTTCGGTGAAGCTGGTTTTCCTCCAGATTTTAGTCCTTCCACAGTAACACTATTTTTCCCCAAGAATCCCTGTATTTTCCTTCATTTACTTTGTCCTTCATTCAGTACCTTTTGTCTCCCCTCCCTAGTGGCGAGGTGTCGCTGTGTGCTATGGCTGGTCCTCTGCTCTGCCACAGTCAAACAGTACGCCAAACACAATTTAGATCCAAAGTTTAACGGCAAATGCATTCAACACAAGCATAGCCATGTATCTTTAGGTAAGAAAGTTTTACTACATATAAAATAGAAAGTCATGTAAGAATAGTTAGTATTAACAGATTCTGTAATTACTTTGTTGAGAAATATACAAACACACACAAATCCTATACATACAAATATATATACATATAAATGAATTTGAGATGAGAAAGCTGGAAAGTCATTCAAAGAATACTTGCAGAAGATACCTGCTTGTGACAATAGAGCTGCAAAACTGGCAACTAGGATCAGCAGTTACTAAATAAAAGTGAGAGGTGTAGGTACTGGCACAATACCCACTTTGTGGATAACATTATTGTTCTTATAAAGGTCAATCCTTATTTACTCCTCCTAATGATGTAATATTTTAAGAAAATCAACTACAATATAAGTTAACATACTGTTTTTTCATTCTGCCACCACTTATGGACTTGCTCTGAGCTGTCAAATGCCACAAAGCGCAGACAAGTCACAAGACTTAATGCGTTCAGTTACCCAGGAAAAACTCCACATCTACGTGCAGATAGGCTGACAAATACACGTGTCTTGTATGACCATTTCATCCCAGTTAAGTGGCTCTAAATAGGCATCTCCCAGCTAAATAATCAACAGATCTGCCCTATTAAAGAGCATCTATGCTGCACAGGAACAAAGGTAAATATGTCAATGGCCAGACTAGAATTAACATTTGATCTGAATTAAATCTGAGCTAATAGCTTTTTGCTCAGGGCCGCTGTTGACACACAGAATCTGTTTCTAAAAGTAAGAGCTACCCTTGTGCAGGTGTCACCTCTATGATAGGAAGGAGCAATTTGCTCATGTGGACATAGTCACACTTTACTGAGTGTCCCTCACTGGCGTATTTCAGAAATGCCGAACAGTGAAACTGATTACATTCTCTAAAACATGATCTTCAGAAGCAAGATATTTAATAATGCTACTAAGCAGAGTTATGGCAAAACTGTGCAGCACTTCAAAGACAATGGAGCTGACAACAACTTTGGAGATAAACAGTCATACATCAGTGTGATATGTAGTTCAAATTATGCATGATGTTTGCAGTTGGTCCTGTTTCTGCAGTACTGTCTTCCTCATTTTTCTTCTGAAACCAAGAATCCCCATTTTCCCCAAGTTTAAGTTGCTCAGTTTCCAGAGGTTAATTAATTTCATTTGAAGCCTCTGTCATGCCAGTGAAATCTGCTTTAGGAGTTCACTCGCTGTTCTTTCTGTGATACAGGCTCATACTAGTAGACAGTGCACTACAATGGTACTTCATACTAGAGCAGAAGTTGGTATTTACATTTAAATAAAAACCAGAATAGTTTGGAATTCAGAATGAAACTTAAGATTATGCTTAAAGTAAAACCTACCTTGATATTTCACACAAATATTTCTACCCAATCTTCATGAATTCATATCCTGAAATCTCCTGGACATACACTTTTTAGAGGCGGCATTTGGCTTTGCGTCATTAAAGAACAATTTAAGCCGCAACTTACCTGAATCCTGATTCTTTATTTTTAAACAGTGTTATCTTAGGTATAGAAAGCGTATACGGTTTGAATAAAAACCTTCCTTGCTTAGTTGATGTGTCTTAAATTCTATGCAGTATTTTAACCTATTAATCAAATTATTATAAAAAATTCCAGCTCATCTTGATTAAACAAGAAAACCCTACATTTACTTACACACTAATTGTAAAATACAACCAGCAACACTGAACAGACGAAAGAAGAGAAGTAGATAGAATACATAGCGCTAACCTTTGACACGCGACTTACCACAGATGCACCCCTGCCAGTTTGTGTACTACCAAGCCAAGGCATATTGATAGGCGTGCCGGGATTACTATGAGTATAAGGAGTGGTTCCCTGAACATTTACCAGATCATCACGAGCATGTATAACTAAGAAATCATCAGCCCTATAAATAAAACAACATTGTAAGTTAGATTCCGAACAGCAACATTAAATACCATGCTTTGTTACACTGATTTATACACAGTCAGGCTGTGATATTGGAAACGTACCCCTTATTTTCTGTTTCCACATCATCATCAAGCCAGGTATAGATCTGTGTAGCTAAAATTGCAGAAACATCTAATTCTTGAATGTCATGACTCGATGCTATTGCTATACAGTTCCGATTTGCCTGAAAAAAAGTAACAAACACAAAAGCAGATACAAAAGGAATACTCAGAACGGTGGTTTTTAAAATTATTTTCTCTGGTTATGGTACAGTTGTTCACAAACGAATACACATAATCAATTTACAAAACCCAAACATTCATATCTACAAATCTGTATAAACTCGCTAAACTTTATATTTTCTTTTAAAAGTTTATTTATATCTAGGATAGCATCCCACACTATTTGTATTTTATACCTCTCACAAGCAGCTCTAGCAGTAACAATACTATAATGCTTGCAACCAAGCTTCCCTCCTCCACTACTTAAGGCTTAAATCGTTAAACAGGACAAGAAAAGATTACTTTCTCGTTGTCTTTGACAGAGAGGAAAAAAATTCCCACACATAAGCCTAAAGAAAAAGTAGAGGCCACCTCTTCCCTCAATCCATTGCACAAGTAATGTAAAAAAAAAGACAGTTTGTAGAACTGTTTAATCATCAAAAGACAATTACGAATTGCTTTAGAAAAGGCAGTGGTAAGAATTCAAGCTGCAGCAGTATGGCTGGCAAAGGATCTCTCAGCCATTCATAATGGGACTACAACCTGCTTATCAGGTGGAAGTATAACACAATTAGATTATCCTACCTCCTTTATACTCACCTTATTGACTGCAAAAGCAGTAATGATGTCAGACTCTTTATGGATTATTCTTGCCTTGCCTCCTGGGTATCCCAAATCCACTTCTATCTGTATTTAAAAAGTAAAGCATATTTAAATGCAAACAGCTATGCAACACTGCTTTTTATTGAAGTACAGAGACCAAATGCTGGATGGTATTAAATTACATGTTTGTTCCCCCCCCTCCATTTTAATGCTACCAAAATATGAAAAATATAATGCATAATAATTGTAGTAAACCTGTTTCATGTGTAATAAACTATCTTCCCACTGCCATGCTGAGATTAGCACAGCAGCACAGAAAGTGTAATTTGTCAGAGTCCTAATATTGTGTTTATTCTCAAGTTTTTCAGGGATGCTGAAAGACAGCATGGCTACATGCATACTTGGGGATGTTGATAAAAAAATATTGAGTCTTGATAGTCTGTTCTTAAAAAAAAATTTAAGTCTTTTCATACTCTTAGCAAACACTTTTCAGCACTGAAACTTATGAAGTAGTCCAAAAGAAGGTAAGAAGGTACAGACAAGATCCTGAGCAGGAAAATAAATTTGAGCTTTGTCAACTTCTCTATCCAGCACTCCCCGCAGTTAAATAAATTTGGAATCCTGCACATTCTGGTACCACAAACTTTTACTATCAAATATTCCTGTCTACTTTTTTGTATTTTAGAAATGCATCCAGGTATATGCCAGAATACAACAAAATTCTAAACTCTACCAGCACTGTAGCACTGCTGTTCAAAATTAAAGAGCTCAGCATCGCAAGTATAAAACTGATTGATTACAGACTCCAGTCTGTTGTAGTTACTAAATAATTTTACATTTGAAAAATGGCATTGCCAAACAAATAGTGACATAAAAATTTAAACCTGAATTACATTGTATTTTCTTCAAAACACAAAGAATTATTCCAGAACTAATGTATTCCAGGCCTCTCCCCTTCAATTTCTTAATTCTCTGGTCTTCAAAAGTGTCAAACAAGGATATTTTAGTTCAAAAACACTAAAATGGTGCTGTCAAAGAACTGCAACCAGTCTGTTTCAAAGTCTGAAAAAAGTCTGTAGCTGCTTTATACCACAAAGTAGAAACCTTTTTCAAGATTAAAACAACTGTTATTTCGGTGATCTTACACATGTAAAACTGCACAAAACTGCAGTGACAAACAGATACAAAAACATGATCTGTGTTGTACAGTCAACAAACCTGCATTAAATTAAGATTACTTTTTCCCCAGTTAGTTACTACTACCTAGTCGCTAATGTTGCTTTATCGTATAATTAATAACAAGGTAGCCCAACGACACTAGAGGGTGTTCTTATTTTGTTTTCTCACTAGTTTTGTAAAAGAATGCCTGAAGAATACAGTATTTGTTTACATTTCTAGGCATAGTGTTGTATCTTTTTAGTTTCTCATACGAAGCTTTCAAAAATGCTGCTATGAAGTTTTTTGTGGGTTCGTTTGTCACCATCTTAAAACTAAGGCTAAGCAAACATTTCTGGTAGCAAACTAGTATCATGCTAACAAAATGCAGTAACTTCAGTTAACCACCTTCATTTACAGGCAACTATTCTAGACATCTCATACTGCTGAAAGCTCCTGTATGTACTATGTTCCCCTAGTGCTATTAAATTTTTGTCACATGGGCAAATCTCAACTTCAAGTCTTCACGTGGCATAGCTATGGAATTTGATAATACTTTTTTTTTTTTCCCTTGGTTGTTTAATCCAGCTTTCTTGGATACATTTAGCTTCAGATAGGCTCTATAACAAGATTATTTTAACTCAATTTCTTGCAAAACTACGTTTATTTGCTATGTCAGCAAAGATTTTTTATTTTTAAAGGAGATCAGCACCATTTCAAACAGGAAATATTTCATAATAATGTAAGGTCTAATTAATTTGAGTATTACTACTGTGTACCTTATTGACGATGGGCTCTTCCACCACAGAATTTTTCATGGTTTCATTGTGCTCCTCTAATGACTTGACCAAGGAAAGAACAACCACAGAACAAAGAATAAAGATAAGACATAACACACAAAGCATCAAGGAAGTCCTTAATCTTTTGTTTACCCCAACACAGAAAATAAAGAAACACAACAGCATGTTTGTGCATATACACACTTTATGTTGTAACAGTAATTATCAAGTTCTAAACTCTATATTCAGTACAGAAGAAACTGATTTACCTATCCTGTACTGTAAGAGCATCTTGTCCATCACAAAAGTCAAATTTCTTGGAAAATACACGATCTCCACTGACATTTTACCAGTAATAACAGGATATAAAATAAAGCAAACATATCTATGCTCTGTAAGGCTGTCAGTGATACTCCACAGAAACATATAAAGCAGATCCAAAACACTCCAAAACACCTTTCTATACAGCACAAGCAACATAGATGCATTAACACAAGACATGATCAGAAATGGTGCATCTTCAAAGGACAAGACAAAAGGAACAATTTTCTTTTTAACTGCAATCTGCAGCGAACACAATTAGCCACAAATACTCAAACAAGCTAATATTCTAGTTGTGACAAGATAAAGATTAGCTCATACAGAACTCTTTGCCACCACGCTTTATTAGTCATGAATACTCTTTCTCTCTTGCATGTTTAATTTGTTTGGACCTGCTTCTTTCTCCTATGTTTCTGCTACTGCACTGTTTTTCTATAATGCAAACAAATCTTTTAAATTATTGGGAGTAAGGATGAGTAAGGATGAAAAGGAATAACTAAAGAGGGGAAAAAAATCCCCAAACCCTGTTACAGAACCACACCTTTAAAACATGTAACTGAATCTGGAACCTGGAATCTACCTAGACACTGGGACAAGTTATCAGGGACAGAAACACTAATTGTTGTACGACCATTTTTCTTATTAAAATTGAAAAATAACATGATAGAAACCAGTGGATAAGCCCAGGATGACTGTAGTAGGGACAAGCAGGGACCTTTAGAACTTTGACTGATTAGGTTACTTTTTTTAATCTTTGAAATTTTGAAGTTTTTCCTTTTAAGACAGCTTTTATACTGATCTCAACAAAGAAGCTGACCATAGCTGAGGGGTGCTAGGTATCAGTCTACAAAGACTGGTTTTGTTTTCAATGAAACAATAGACAAACGTTTTTAATATGAAATACTGTAGATTTAGACTCACAGCCCAGTGTATTATCCACTCGCGTTCTAGAAAGTAAAAAAGCCAGCCAAATAACTTAAGTAAAAGCTCACAGATTGACCCGCAACATTTTATGCATACCATACCAACCTCGTTTAGGCATCGCTTCTTTGTAAAAATATTTCTGATAAAGGTTTCTTGGACTTCTTCCTGTTTAACCAAGTACTGCCAGAGCCTCTTCACAGATAGTGCAGCATGACTGTTAGATCTACAAAGTTAAATTAAACATTTACATCATGCTCATACTTATAAGAGACTGCAATACCTTATATTAGAATCACACTACACTCAGAAGAAACGCTGAAGCAAAACTACAGCTCTCTAAACACTGTACAAGACCTATTCGGAAGCATTCTTGTACCACCTTCCTGAGAAACCTACGTGTGAGAGGAGGAACAAAAGGAAGAAGGGAAAGAGCAGGTAGCATTTTTACCTCCTACCTTGGAACAAGTCAGAAAAATCTGTTTAAGAGATTACGCAACAACAAGGTCAACATGCAGATTATTTATTAGTCCACCTCACTCTTTACAACATGGATAATGTTTATTGCTAACGAGTGTTTCTGTCACATGGACAGAATGTGACACTCTGACTAACACTTCTTGCTAGGAACACATCATCAGCTGCATAAGATCTCTGAAACAACCACAGCTTTTCAATAATAAAATTGGAAAGACTGTAGAATCTGATCAGAGTCAAAATGTTTATACTTATCCCTAGAAACTGTATGCTCAAGCAAAACTGGTAAATACAAATATAGCTATTATGGAGGCTCAAAACCATCAAACCCCAAATTGCTTTAAATCATAATTTTAAAATAATGCCAGGCAGCAGATACATGCTAAGCTGTTCCTTTTTAATCAAGTTACTAAACTTAAGTGTGACTATTTTGAGGTTTTTTTTACAACAAAAGGACACACTTTCTATTGATTCTGGAACCACAGGTGACAGTAACATTAAAAAGTCATAAATCTATCTTAAAAGTGACAATTTAAGAAACTGAACACACTTTTCTGGCTGAACATGCAATTATATGTAGTCATAACTACGCAAATGCTATAAACAGTAAATATTTCTTCCCTGATTTTAGGAAAAGATAATGATAAGGACATAATTTTATTCCCTCCAAAGGTGGGGCAACTGTTTAATTCATTGTTGCTTATCCTTAATTGCTCTCAGGGCAAATTTCTTATCCTTTATTTTATCAGCCATAGTTTTTCCACAGAGACACTCAAAATCAGTATGTTAAGCTTCAATAAAAGAACTTTAAAAAATTAGAAACTTGTTTGTTTTTCCTGATCTTGCTTTGGTCTAGAGACACATGAATTCTGATGTGTACCCACAAGTTCACAATGGATTAGAGCAAGTCTAGAAACTGGCATGATACAGTTATTGAAGTTATGGTCTATCACATGCACTAATGACATAATGCTTGATGTATATTGAAGATATTATAGTCAGTGTTTATAGACTCACCTAAATGGAGTGTTTGTAGGTTCAAGCAAAGTTTTATGGCGAAGCAATGCAGGACCAGCAGCTAGGGCATCTTCAGAAGCATGAACTGAAACATAATGTTGAGGTGGACCGCCATATAGCTCAAGACGTCGAAGAAGAACTTGTTCCCAGCGCTGCAGTGTTTTCAAAACTGCATGGCATATTGGGGAGCTAACTGGAAGCTCTAAAAAGACAAGTAAACATTAAGGAAAAACCTTCCCTCTCCATTATTACCTTGATGGAGATAATTCCACAGCTGAAGACTGTATTTCAAGGTGTATTTCAAATATGTCCAAAAGTAAGCTTTATTCAAACCTCAACTTGATATTTGTAAGTATAAAAAGATGAACTGCTTTGTGCTATCATTGTTTCATACAGGAACACAGTTCTCCAACGCTGAGAGAAATTAAATATCATGGAACAGATCCTCCTGGAAGCTATGCAAAGGCATAGGGATGACAGAAAACCAGTGTGGCTTCACAAAGGGCAAATCATGCCTGACTAATCTGGTAGTATTCTATGATGGTCTGACTGCACTGGTAGGCATGGGAAAAGCAACCAATGTACTCTACTTTTGACTTCTGTAAGGCCTTTGACATGGTTCCACACAACATCCTTACCTCTAAATTGGAGCAATACGGATTTGATGGACAGACTATTTGATGGATAAGGAACTGGCTGAATGACTGCATGCAAAGAGTTGCAGTCAACAGCTCAATGTCTGAATGGAGATCAGTAACAAGTGGTGTCCCCTCAGGGGTGACATATTGAAATTGGTACTGTTCAATATCTTTGATAATGACACAGACAGTGGTAGCAAGTGCACCCTTAGCAAGTTTGCAGATAACACCAAAACGAGCGGTGCAGCTGATTTGCTAGAGGGAAGGGATGCCACCCAGAGGGACTTTCACAGGCTTTAGGAGCAGGCCCATGCAAACCTCATGCTGTACAACAGGGACAAGTGCAAGGTCCTGCACCTGGATCGTGGTAACTGCCACTATCCATACAGACTGAGTGACAAATGGATTGAGAACAGCCCTATGCAGGAGGACTTGGGGCTACTGGTGGATGAAAAATTGGAAATGAGCCAGTAATATGCACTTGCAGCCCAGAAAGGTGATTCTCACCCCAGGGCGAGGGAGGTGATTCTGCCCCTCTACTCCACCCTCATGAGAATGCACCTGGAGCATCCTGCTTTGAGGCCCTCAGTACAAAAAAAGACACGGACTGGTGGGAGCAGGTCCAGAGGAGGGCCACAAAAATGTTCAGAGCGATCGCCTCTTCTATGAGGACAAGCTGAGAGAGTTGGGATTGTTCAGTCTGGAAGACGAGATCTGGTGAGACCTTACTGCAGCCTTTCAATACTTAAAGCAGTCTTACAAGAAAGACAGAGAAAGACTTTTTACTGAGGCCTGTAGCAATAGGACAAGGGGTAATGGTTTTAAACTAAAAGAGATTAGATTTAAATTAAATAAGGAAGAAATTTTTTACAACAAAGATGGTGAGACACTGGAACAGGTTGTCCAGACAGGCTGTAGATCCCCCATCCCTGGACGTGTTCAAGGTCAGGTTCGATGGGGCTTCGGGCAACACGATCTAGTGAAAGATGATCCTGCCTACAACAGGGAAGTTGAACTAGATCATCTTTAAAGGTCCCTTCCAACCCAAACCATTCCATGATTCTATTATTCTATGAAATAAGAAGTAGGAATGATGTAACCTGAATTACAGAGAACTATAGAATTTCCACCAAGAAATAAATATTGTAAATATTTTTGTATGACTAAGAGGCAAAGGAAAAACTAAGTATGCAGAGACTTCTACTAACTACCAAGCATTTCTTCTCACCCACTTGTCTCACCCACCCCCACCATGTTATTTCATCAATATACCTGCATGATAAAACAGTATCAGAGAATTATTCCCAGATCATGGAAAAACTGAGGTTTTTTGAACTAAAAATAAAGCTACAACATATATATTATTCAACACATTACTGATTTTAAATGTAGTTATTAAGTATGAAAAGACAACTCTGCTGCTTATTACCTGAAAGATCATGTCCAGCTAAAGGGTAGAAAATCTTCAAATTGTGAAGTACCAGCTGAACCATTGCTAATCTCATCAGCGACCAACTAAGAAGAAAGCACTAGTAAGTCATTTAATAATAGGAAAATAAATTTTTCTTTCTTATTCACAATTAGGATTTAAATTTAGAGCTTTAAATCCTCATTATAAACTGCTAATAACTACAAACAGTATTTTTGAATATTATAGATACTTTGAATTCAGAAGTCACTGTATTACGTGTTAATGAGTAAAATAATCATCATGACAAACTAACTACTAAGTCTAGATAATGCACTGCCATGAAATATCAAGTAACTGATGTCTTAACTCAAACATGAAAGGCCAGAAATGCAAGTCTAGCCATTGCAGAACATCTTATATTCTAAGAAGTTACTTACCTGTATGAATTTGAATTAGAATGCTCTTGATTTTGTGAATTTGATGCAAACACATCTCCATCAGTACTTTCATCATCTTCACCACTTCCCTGACTCTCTTCTGAATCGTATTCCACTTTACTTTGCAATGGAAGAAAAGGCTAAAAATTTAAATAATATTCATTAAGTACCTTCTAGCCTACATCTATTTTAAAATTATCTTTAAAAAATACATCATTATAATGTTTAATGTTTTTAATAAAAAAGCAAGCATATTATCTTAATCAATTTAGTCATATTTAGAGTTTGCACCACATGAAAAGAGTAACTGTCCCTAAGCATTGCATACTTTAACAGCTTAAATGTTTTTCACATTACTCAAAATTCTAATGCTGAAAAAGAAAATACAAACAGTTTTCTAATTCTTATTTTGCTTTACTTTTATGTCAGACATTTCAAACCACACAAGACACATAAGCTTGTTATTTGTCAGAGAGCAGCCAAAACCACCAATGTATATTCTCTCTAGTTCTTCCAAGGGCTCACAGAACTAAAGAACAAGAAGATCCTATCCCCTGCCTACAGAATTCAATATTCATTATGATAAGCAGTGCCCCAGTGTGTTATTCAGTCTTTGCGATTTCCTTTTTGTCCTTGCTCCCAAAATACTACTTATATATTTATTTTGCTGATATGACTAATACTTGATATAGTAATGTGCCATGCAACTCCACACAATTATGTAACTTTCTATGAAGAAAGATCTCCCACAGCAGACCTGACAGAACGCAATGTAATTTTATTACTATTAAGTACACACATTCATTTTACCTATTTAAAATAGATAGAAAGCTTCTCACATTTCCTTGTTCATCTAAATAGTTGATCCATAATTAACTATACATTTATACTCTGCAACTGCAAAAACCAACATGCTTCGTTGATACCATTATCCGAAAACAAATTAATCTCATAACAACAGTTTTTAAGAAAGCTGTTTCAAATATACCTGTAGGCAGTGTTTTAGACAAAGCTTAATATGAATAACAAAAACAGGCAGTTTTTATCACACATTTAAATCGATACCTAGAATAAAGATTAATATGATAAAAACTCACCATTCCAGAAGTGACAGAAGATATTTAACTGTCATAATAGCAAAAAAATTACCTTTGCAATGAAATAATCCCAGATGCTAAGCTCAGGAGGAATAAATCTTTCTTTGTAAGATGGAGATTCTTGGTCTCCCAATGGCAATGCAGGTGACTGAGAACTCTCTTTTGGAGATGTTTTTGATGAAAGCCTGTAACGTTTTTGCTGTTTGTCTCCGTCATCTACAGAGGAAGAAAATGTAGTATGTTGTTTTAAATTGTCTGCTCCATGTCCCCACTGGTTTTAATAAAGGGATTTGTAATAGCAAGTAAAAATGTTCTTCTTTACAAGTTTTCAGAATTTTTATCTTAACATTTTTGTAGCAAATAAGCGTAGAGAATGTTAATCCTTAAAAATGCAAAACTAATACATAGCTAGAACTCCAGAAGGGGAAAACACCCAGCACAAATAATACAGAAAAGCAGAGTACCCCTAACTAGTTTTCTTCCTGTAACAAAGATGACAAATATTGTTCCTTAAGCAACAATGCTGTAAAACTAAATTGCTTGAATAAGCACTACTAAATACTGATTGTTTTTTTAAGACAACCCAATAGGTTTTTTTTTCAGAATATACAGTGCAATTATCTAAGCCTGCCATTCCTACTCCAAGTTTTAACTGCATGTCTCTTTCCAGAGGAGGTCTGTACTTTTTTCTCAATGGTACAATTCTGATAAATTCGTATGTCCTGACAATATATTTCTCTGGCAAATATAAAATATCCCATTTTAACTAATACTATCAAATATATAGCTTATCAAAAAGGAGAGGACTAATTTATTTGTAATAATAATCTAACTCCTAGGAGTTAAGGGGTCCCCTCACCTCAAAATTGACTTTTTTCAGAATAGGAAGTGTCTATGAGAGCTTTATTTGAATTACAACCTTGATGATTACAGTACTCAAGGAAACAGGTTATCCAAGCTATCAGAAACACCTTAGTGCAGTTATATCACAAAAAAATGAACAAGTAAGCCTCACTTCAGGTCCCTTATTTTCTTGTTAATTGAGAAGTATCAACTATACAAGTATGGAAAAATTAACAGCTTACTTAAAAAGGGGCTCACATAACCATCTGATAACCTGGAATCATTCCAGTTGTTGGTAGAAGAATGGTATTCCAATACCCCCTTTCTATTAGCAGAGAAGGAATTATGCTGATTGTCCCTGAGGAGTAAGTTAGTGTTCTGGCTCTTCAGAATACTTCTGAAGTGGAACGGATGAGGGTGAGAGGGAATCATATTTGGAGACTTCATGCAACATGGTGCCCTTCATTCATCTTCCATTACAAACAAAATGGACTTGAATCCATTTCCTACTTGACAGCAAAATTTGTTTTTTACTTTCAAGCACATACATGTAATGCATGCAGATTAGCTTCTGCAGTGAAACAACTGAATGGGTTCAAGACTTAGGTAAAACAAAGAAAGACAAAACATTAAGAGAAAAACGGAGTAGATTTTTTGAACTGCCTTTTGAAGTCCCCAAAACTTTCAACACCTATTTAACTGAGTACTGAACGCTTTCTTTTTTCTTAAGCATTTCAAAATCTCCCTTTGCCCATTAAGGTTTGAAAATTATGACATCACTCAAAACAATCACAGAACACACAAGTTTTACCCCACTCCACTGCCTTTTTTTTAAGTACAAAAAAAATTTAGTTGAGGAAGAAGAGCATAGAAAAACTTCTTAGTTGTTTCTTGTTTAATTAAGTGGGGTTTTTGTTTTGCATAGAGCAATAATGAGACCAGGCAGCTAGTCATAAAAGATCTCATCTAAACATCTAAATAAAGGGGAATGTGGGTTGCCTTATGATTTCAGTCTTCGGCTGATGTAACAGCAGTAATAAATGGGCTCCAAGAAAGCAAATTTGCAGGCTAAAAGAGCTGACTCAGAGATTAAACTTCCAGCATCAGCATGTTGGGCCAGACTGGTTGCAAGGCTGAACTATAACAAACATCACAAACGCAAATGGGTGCTTTATTGTTTTAACTTTCCTTACTATCTTCTGCTACCAAGGGCCCAAAAACTAAATTCTAATAGGCTTCTGATATTACTTTCTCCTCTTCAAAACGCTGGGGATGGCAGAAAAAGAGCCAGCATCCCTATGTATCCCTGGAGTGAACTACTGCAAATAAGCATTTCCTATAACTGTATTTTTTTGTTTATGTGTTTTATTCACAGGAGACTTTTGAGTCTTGACAGATGCCTGAAAGGCTATTTCCTTCAAAAATCTTATTGCTACTCCAATCACCTGAAAATGGCAGGTCTAACATTCTGGACAAAAGAAAAACAACGCTCACTTAAGAACAGTTATATTCCACATATAAGACGTAAATGCTTGTAACACAAACTAAGCCAACTGTAAACCCCGAGGGAGGTAAGATTTAAGTTGATTTTTTCTAACAAACTAGCTTTGGGATTTTTTTATACCTCAACTATTAATTTTTTTCCCCAAAAAAGGGTCTATTCACTAAATTCACAGTGGTTGATGGAATTTTTTCAAAATTTCTAGTCATTTTTGGATCAGAAAAAATATGATTTTCCAAGGATTTTCAAAAACATTTTTGACCACGTATGAAAATGACCATTACAACTACAAACAGCTAAATTATAAAATAATTTATCTATAGAATCTAATAAAAGCTGAAGACAGTATCTCATTTTTCATCTTGAAACTGTGAGATTTTAACAGTCTGTGTTGCATTACTATACCGTATAATAATATTTTTTTTTTCCTGTTAGGGATATTATTTGAAATCCACTTACCTGTACTAAAAGTTGCAAATATAATAGCTGCAGTACAATGCATTTTCATTTCATTATTTAAAGCTCATCAGGTAAGAAAGAGCATGCACATGCACTATTGTACGAATTTTTAGCAATTGCTTAAAAAAATTCACTAGGCATAAAATAAGGAACAAAAGTTGCATGATACAGAATAAGCAAGTATAGGCTTGCAGGTTGTTTTTCTAAGCAGAATTCAAAAAGCAAATGCTTTGCTTCAAAACAGTACTTTTTTCCCATTCTGTTAGATCATTCTTTGTATTTTTAAGAATAATGAAAGCTAACCATTGGAAAAAAAAAAAAATTTACTGAAGATGGAAGTACAACCATCCAAGTGCTTTGAAATACATACTACTAATGCCAATCTCTTTTTCTGAATCCTAAAAATGTTTAAATAAATTAACAAATTCATTAAAAATCTGTCTGTCATTTGGGATTTCAGATGTCCAATTTATTCACTTTCAAATTTCTCGTATTTCTCGTTAAAATTCTTTTACATGGTTTTTTGCGTTCGAAACATTTATGGTCCTGGTTTACTTGTAAGACAAATGTAAATTTTATGTTACTTTCCAAGAATGTTGGAATATTTCAGACAAGGAAACCGCTTCTATTTCTGCCAAGATCTAACACATGCAATGATATTCAAAAGACCTGTTGCCTACATCACCTCCCTTTCACTTTCCAAGGAGGAGCTAGAAGGCAGATCTCTTTCAATTTCCCAAAACACTAAAATGCAAGTCAGAGTACACTGTGTTTTATTGAAGACCATGTGCAGGCATGAAGGATCAACACCCCAAACACCCTATGAAAAATGCAAGTCTTCGTTAAGAGATATAAAAATATCAAGTCTGTCTCTTACAAAAACATCATCCCTGACTGCAGGTATCTGCAGCCTGAACCACAACACACCAACAAACATCGTCACCACTGAAGCCCAGAACAGAGTGGAATGACAGAGACACGACAAAGAAATACTGATTTTGAACCACATCTCGAATCATTTTAGGAAGTATAAAGCCCTGCAGATTTCTGTAATTCTTAGGGAAGCTGCAAGCAAACTAGAACAGTAGCCTGGTGAAACTCTACACTACTGGACATTTCAACTCCAAACTTAAAAAGAATTTGCATTTTGCAAGGTTACAAATCCTGATGTTTTCAATATAATATTCTGCTTACTCATGGGCAACAGTCCACATGGCCAGGGTCATGAATTTACTGAATTAACACCCAACAATAGTAACTGCAATTAAGCGCCATAAGCTGCAGTTTGATTACTGTGTGTACCCAAGACTGTAAATTCCTTGTTGTATTTACTGCACCATTTAAGGAGTAGTGACTCACTGGAAAGCTCAAAGCAAGTATATACTAAACTCTCAGGTGTTTCTGAAGACCCTATATACGTTGTGGACATTTCAATAAACACTGAACAGAAACCTCTCAAAAAATTAGATAAGCACAACTAAATACTTCACATACAGAAACTTTGTTGATATTTCCTGTTCTGGCCACCTAAGGCTTCTTCTACTGAGCCAAAATAACTCCATCATTCACACTGCAAATACTGCGAGTCAAACTTCTAATCTGTTTTAATGGCTAACTTAACCAAGAATAAGACAGTAATAGTGAGAAGACAAAGATTTTAACATAGAATAGGAAGATCACACACGTAATGAAGTACCCAGTACTCCAAAGTGCCATAAAAAAGTAAGTGCAGTCTCTAATTCTGAGCTGGAATTCAAGGCAATTATTCTCAGATTGATGTCAAAGTTTCCACTACTAATAATACCACAGGGAATTCTGCACTATAAAGGAGTAGTTTGGCATGGCTGTTGTTAGGTCCTTACACAAGCTGGAAGGCTTTAAAACTTGAGGAATCTGTATACTTTTACCTATTCTGATATTAAACCACTCCTGGAAATAAAGTCTAAAAATGAAGACTTTTTACTGTTGTTTCTGGTTTGCTGGTGAAAATGAGTAGCAGATGCATAGCACTGTTGGATCTAGCCTGAAGCAGAGAGTTTCTAGCCTGAAGCACTACTAATGCAAGTTCAGTTTTGTTGTTGTGTTTCAGATTCTGGATGAAACGTACCTCACGGTAGGTACAGCAAGCAGGTAAGTGCAAGAGTTCTAAGGGTTTGGGTTTTTTCTTTACAATCACCTAAATAAAATTTGGCCAAACACTAAATTAATCTTCTGCTTAGATGCTCCATTACTTTAAGTCATTTATAAAATCTGTAATGGCATTATGTTTTCTAGAAGGTCATGAATGGTTTGTGGAGAGCAACTGAAAGCTACAAATTAATTCAGAGAAGTTAACAAGAGAAGTACATGCATAAGACTGACAGAAGGACTGTACAGCCTATGGCTAAATTTTATGTGCCCCTCCTCGTTATCAAGGTATCTGTTTCTCAAAACCTCTGGCATGTCAGGCAAAACTCATCACAGCAAGACAATTCATAATTTCTCCCTATGACAGTATTCAGAGATACTATTTGTGTTAAACTTCCTTAATTGCTACGAAAGTTACAACAATCAGTGGAGAAAAATAACTCATCTGAAGATTATTAATAGTCAGGTTTTATCATATTTTTGATTTCCATATCTGAAACCCAAAATGACAACTTTAAGTCTATAAAGTGTACTCATAAAATACCCAAGTTTTGGAAGTAGTTTTGCATTTCATTTACTCTTATAGCATGGGATAATTGAATACATGAAACGCAATTATGGATTTCTAACTGTTGAAGCAAAATTCAAACTTTTCCTTAAGAACCCTCTGGATTATAGAAAACTTAACATCTCTATATAGACTTAAGTTACAAAACAGCTTTCTGAGACAGTTTTGAAGAGAAATACATGTAAATATGATTCTGAAAAGACGTACTATAATTAACAATAGGATTAATTTTCACATTGCCTCTTTGAAAAAAAAAAACCATATCCACAATTTTAAGACATAATGTAAATTCTTCAATATTAACCCAGTTTACCAAAATCATTTGCTGCAACCACAAAAACAGTAAAGATGTCTGGAAAGTAAAACACGTCAGCTAGCTCTAAAAAGCATTCAAACTGCTATGCTTTGTCTGATCTTTGCTGTGAAAGAGGGAATGAAACAATAGTTTTTCATACAAACTAATTCCTAACAGAGGTCAAGATTTTACAAGACTACTAGGAACTATTTTTTGGTTCCTGTTTTTTTAGTTTGTGTCTAAAGGAAAGCTTATATTTATTTAATAGAAATTTTGTATCCAAAGCTATTATATGTTCAAGTCAGATAGTAGAAAGGGAAATGGCATAACTTTATTGGCCAGCATTGTACATAGTATTATAATCTCTTAAAACAAGTTTGAACTACGAAATTAACATCCACATTCAGACGAAGTGCCAAAGGATTTGGGGGTGGAGGGAGGTAGCAAGGAGAAGACAACAGGCAGGACATATAGCGTTATATTAGAGCTTTTAGTATTAAGAATTTTTGGCTTTTGATTTCCATGTAAGAGTGAAAACACTTCACAAAAATCTGAAAATAAACTTAAGAAAAAAGAGTCTAGTTATGCATGACAAAATGGGAATCTATACAAAGTCTAAATGATGATATGGAAGAATGTGCCATAGTTAACTGGAATAAGCGTTCTAGTCACTTCTCAGTGTTCATTTCTGGGTGTCAGAAGAAAATGTAACAGACAACAGTCAAGGCACAAAAACATAGCTAATTTTAATCTGACCCCCCTGCTTCACTTGGGGTCTAATTAATTTATTTTTTTTAAAGTGACAGAGAAAGATGTTCCTCCAAAATTCTTCCCCCCAGATCTGCTCTATATAAGCATGCATTAAAACCAAATAATAGACTTACAGAATCCTAGAATTACGTAGGTTGGACAGGACCTAGTCCAACCCCTTGCTCAGAGGAGGGAATGCTTAGGTGATGGCCTAGTTTGTTCAAGTTTTGAATAATGCCAAAGGTGGAGACTCCACAACCCCTCTAGGCCCTTTTACAGTGTTGGATTATCCCAACAAAGTAGTATTTAAAAAGGTCCCTTTTTCCCTTAAATTTCCAGTTTCATCTTCTTGATTCTTCCAGCAACACTTTTACTAATTCTGCAATCAGACAGCCAGCATTCATTTTTACGAAAAACATGCAGCAGCAGACAGGCATTTAGTGTACATTTCAGAATACACTTCTACATAAAAATAACTATCTTAACATTTTAAAAGAGTAGTAGCAGCAGCATTAACACACCTCAATGTACATTTACCAATACCCAGGAAACTTAGAATTGCCAACAAAAGCCAGTTATGCCTTCCAACAATTCTAATATGGCAAACATATTGACTTTAACAAAATGATAATGAGAAATATTTATTCATTACGACAGAGAAAACTGATCAGATCTAGAATAAAAACTCACTTCTGACTAAAGATCTCTATTCTGAAAATACTTTTCTAAACGTCTGACAAAGTCA
Source organism: Chionis minor (assembly GCA_013398295.1). NCBI lineage: Eukaryota > Metazoa > Chordata > Aves > Charadriiformes > Chionidae > Chionis > Chionis minor. The sequence continues at coordinate 126,978 of VZSF01008497.1, read as the reverse complement.
GTGTTTAAACAGACTACATTTCCAGTTTTTCTTAAATTTAAGCTAGGAGATTTTTATACGTAACATATATTTAATATCAATAACAACAATATGATAATACGATATATATAGTTTAAGTTATATTTTATATATATATATATTCAGAGGTGATGTACAAAGTCACCATAGTTCAAGTAAATCTAGCCTAACAAAATCTTCCTTTTAAAAAATCAGGTAGTCTGTAGGATTGTTGCTCTTGGTTTTATAGAAGCCCAACTAAATTACAAAGCACAAATCTGTACCAAAAAGTGAAGCATTACAAAATTCATTCTGGACCTCAGGATAATTCATAATCATCTGAATTTAAAACTTGAAGGTTGTTTGCTTTCCTAAAGGGTTCTTAGACTATTAAAACTGAAGAAGACACCTTTTCTTTTTAATGTCTAGAACGAACACTTAGAAATCCGCATGCATAATAATGCTTATATTCAAAAAGCAAAACAAGCAGCTCTCCAACAAAGATATGAAACACTTCTGATCCTTTCAAACCATGGTCAAAGTCATTTTATAATTAACACTGATTTCCAATGAAGTGTAATAAGAAAACAACAGCACTGCAAATTTTATTTTTTAAGAAGGCCCAATTCAACTGCTGCTTCAGCTACAAAACTTCACTTTAAATTTTGATGTCATGGCTTGCAAACAGAAGTTTTTCTGTCTTTCTACATATGCAAAAAAAAAAAAAAGTCACACATAGCAAACTGCATGTAGAGGCCTAGTACTAAATCTAGTATCTTGCCTGAAGATTTGGTAGGACTATGAGTACTGAAGGCGGTAAGGGATTTGGAAAACCCCACACATTCCATGGAGAACACTACTACCTGATGTGGGCTAGGCATTGGGAAGTGCCTACCTGCCAAAGAGAGAAAACACACTGTATTTGTAAAATGTGAACATATTCCTGTTATGAGAGAACTGGAAAGCTTTAAAATGAACATTAAAAACTAGGCTGTAATAGTACTGAAAATTTTCTCTTTAAGATGAACTTAACCCCCTTACATTACAGCAGTTGGGCTACTTGGAAACCTTATTACAATAACATTCGCTACTTCTTTGTACTCTCTTTTACACAATTTCTATGCTAATAACTTTAGATCCTTGTTCTTCTTCGCAGATCTAAAACCATACAGATTTCTTAGATGAAATTGACTACTTAAAGCAATTACTCTTAAGTTTTCTTAACAAACCCCGAAGACAAACAGAAGTAAAACAATAGAACCAACCAGTTTTTGGCTTTAATTGCTGTTGTCCTCTGCTGGGCATATGAGCTCCTCCTCCGAAGATAGCAGACCACATTTTGTTGTTAAGTGGATGAGCCATAATTCTATACAGCTCATTGCTAGAATGTGTTGCTAAGCCATGGATGAACAGGCTCAGATAAACTGCAGTTAGAATTTCACAAAGTAACACTGTGAGACCTGGCTGGGCTTCCTCACCAGCAGAATTCAAGAGACGTATTAGAGCTGTTATTCCTGTTTATAAAAAAAAGAATTTAAAAAAAGAGAAAGCATGTAAGTGTGTGAAAACATACTCTGGATTATCCATGGGTATTTTGACTGGCAACATACAATGTCAAGTACCTTCTAGTGTAAAAAAAAATTTAAGTCTTAGAGGAAATTGAAAAATCCGGGAGAAAGTGGCATGTTATTTACTTCTAACAGTTTCATGTTTTGGACTAACAGTTAAACAAATACATAGCAACTTTTCAAGAATAAGAGAAAAATATCACAAAAAAGCACTCGGGTTTTGGGATATATCTTAAATACAACACTGGCAGCTTTAATTCAACTGCCTGGTACTGAAACTCTATGATACAATGTTTAGTTACCTCACGTGAGTTACCTCACAAATCTTTCTTCGCCCCATGTCTCAAGCTTTCTTTTATCTGGCTCCTCAATTCTTTCAGCAAGGGGTTAGCTCTTTATTCTATTTTTAATCCAGTGCCTCCACAGTATATTCAATACACAGATAAAAATACTGATCTGCTCATTGACTTCCCTGTAGTGATTGTTTCACCAGTTAGGTTTGTAACTCCAGCATAACACTATGTTGAAATGCTATGTTCCCACTTTACAGTGGTGAAACAAACCAAAAATGATGGATATTAACTGGAACTATGCATTGTCTGACAAGTGTTCTTTCACTCAAGTACTAAACATCTTGTAGTGTTTTTATGCTCCCACAAAAAGCCATGAAGAGTTTCAGATGTGGCTCCAACTGCGTCACTTTGTGCACATAAGAGAAAATACAAACAGCAGTGGCCAAAGAATTCTGCTTTGTGCCATATTCCCCCATTTGCACATAAAGCATGTGAAGCTATTAAAAAAAATTAGAGAAATCAGTTTAAGGTGATGTTCTCCATAAGCACAACAGCTAACAATCCCTTGTCTCATTCATTAGAAATTTAACTGTGCAACTAGTGAAATAAAAATAAAACAGATGATGATCTGATTCCTCTCTAAAATCTGTAGATTCAGTGACAGAACATTTTGAAGAGAAGAAATAACAAGATAGCAAACTGTTTAAGACTCTTAAAGACTGTTTAAGGGTCTCAAAAACATTTTTTTCACGTGAAGTTTTTTTATCGAAAAAAAATCCCACACTATGAACGTATATTTCTTGGTTAAACTTACACTAAAGTTAGTGCTGTAAACTGAAGCTCATACAGACATACACTACATAGCCTACGCTCCCTCTAATATGATCAGGGTAGCTTCATTAATGTAGATCCCAGCACAAATTAAGAATTACCTGAAGTCCTACGTGAATTTTAGAAGTACAGCAAAACATAATTCTTTATAAAATTCTCATTGTCAATAGTTGCACATTAGTTCAAAAGCTGTACATAAGCTACAATCATTCTGAGATGGTGCACAAATTAAGATAGCCTTTCAAGTCCCTTTCAAGATTAAGGAATTAGAATAATGAGATTGATCTGTTGACTGCAGGGTGAGGAAGTAGAGTAGAGGACCCTACTGTCCATTTACTTGCTGTTTACTAGAGCCCCCACTAACATTTTTTTAGCAAGAGAAAGCAATACAAATCAACTTGACTTAGTGAATAACTAGAATTACTAGCTTACAGCTTTTGAAAAATGAAGACAAAATTTTGTTCTAAGAACTCATTTTTACCATACAGCTGTTACAAATAACTACTAGAAAGTCCAGATCATAGCTGCATGCTCTTACAGTGGATCCAGACAATCAAGTTTTCCTTAGAGGAAAGAAACAAATCAACTCTAGATACCTGGCCACTGAGCAGGTGCTGTATTGGGAGTCACTGTTTCTTCTAAGCTTCCTGTTCTTAGGGAATGGCGCTGAGTTAATAGCACTGTCTGATACACTGTTCCAGTGAACTGATTTGCTTGAAATGAGCTGTGAAACAGAAAAATGGGATGCTGTATTTATAAAAAAAAAAAAAAAAAGTTATGTTTAAAACTATTGAAGTGATAGCCTTTTCCAGATGTAGGCAGGTGTGAGCACTGCCTTCTGGTGCACTATCTGTTATGTTATCAATATAGTAAGACAACGTGTTGACCATTCTCTAAAAAAAACTTTACATAGACCTTTACCTGTAGTTGTGGCCATCACAAAGACACTGGTAGATGCAAGCTGAGAGTGATGCTGCTAATGTATGCATTACATATATCTGTAAGACAAAGTTTCACAGAACATAGTAAACAAGAGGAACAGTGTTTAGTGGCAAACATCACTTACAAAGCCAATTTCTTATCAGAATTCATTTCAGATGAACCAATCTACCTTGCAATGAAAGGGATGGGGAAGCACTCATTCACCCCACCAACCCATAATTACAGATCAGCTGTAGCTGCAATGTTTTCAATTAAGAAACAGCAACATATTAAACCCCTATACAGCAGTCACAAGCTATTATACCATAAGACACCAGCAATATGCTGATTCAGAATACAAAGTCTTTGCATAAGAATGAAAATTTTAATCAGTTTAGTTTTCAGCCAATTCTTGCGCACCTCTCAGAGGCACACACAATTTACTCAGTATCACACTGATCGCTATTTTTATCATAGCTGATACATTTCTTAATGTATCACAAAACACTTATGTAAAGCACTAGAGAATCTGTTGATCAAGAAGGTTTAGTTTATTACACTTATTTGTCCGTTTCCTCTGAAATGAAGCACAGACTAGGAACTGAGCAATCTCTTCGGTGTTCTCCAGAAATTCCTAGTGAAAGTAAAAATAATTTGGGACCTAACATAAACAGAACTTCCGGAAATATTTAACCTAACACTTCATGTTTGGTTTCCAGTCCAAGGTTAAATACAGAAGAAATCTTACAGAAACATAACTTTAAAAAACAGACTATATTTTACTGTTTGAACATATATATACTGTTTCACAAAAAACTCTGAGTTACTGCACTTTGCTGACAATCAGTTTTTAACTTCAAAACTTAATTTTACTTAAGTCTAGGACTGAAATGCAGAGCCTACCATTAACATGACCAAAGCAATGATCATACTGTCATAAAGACAAATGTGACACTGATACTGCAGTACGTGCTTTCCATAACAGATGTCATCGTGGACAAATACCCAGTCCTGACAGAGGCCATTCTACTTCAGCTTTTTCAACCAGATGCTCAGCACCTCAACAACAAGTAAAAATCAGTGGACATCATTTTAGCCCAAGCTAAGTACGACAAAAAATATTTGTGTTCCACAGTTTTATTACTTGTCACAGGTAGGCACCTCAGAAGTTTTCATGCTGTCAGAAAAAGATTCATGTTGTCCAGCAAAATGGGCCACAACAACAACAACAAAGCCAAACTATTAAAAAAACCCCATACCTTGTTGTTCTGAGTATCTGGATGAGGTGGTGAGTCAAGGTTTATTATGGCACGTAATATATCATGAGTTAAGTTACCAAGATGTAGCAATGGATTAGCCACCACTGTTTTGGCGCTAGCTGTGCAAGCAAATAGGAGAGGTACGGAGCTTTGCTCTGATAGAGGGCTGGAAGGTATCTCTATTGACTGCTCCTAAAAACAAGCAAGAAACACACAGAGTAATAGTACAGCTTCTTGAAGGGAAAAGAAGAACTTTTGAAAGAAGTGAAGGGGATTCTAAACAACAAAACCCCCAAAACATACAGAAAACATTACATGTTGCATTTACTGGTTACATTTATTATAAAATAGGTGCATGCTATAATGGAAAAACTTCAACAATAATAGGTACCACATTCAAAAAAATCTACAGCAAACCCGAAGCAGAGAAAACACAAACCAAACTACCCCACGTACCTGCTGAGATTCCTGCAAGAGCAGAATTAATTCCATTCTGACAGATGCCAAGCCTCCACCATGAGAGCCATGAAGTATACAGTAACTAAGGAACATTCTTAGGAGAGACTGGTATTTCAGAAGCCAATGACGTCTTTTCTGAAAGTCTTCTTTCTGCAGCATGTTTTTTTGCTGGTCAGATAAGTCTTCAGTGTTTTCATGTAATGCAGCTTCTTCTGGCATCACGCTAATTCCTGACTGTATCTCTTCTACTTCAACATTATAGTCACAGGTCTTTTGAAGAGCTACCACTTCCCTTTCAAGCCACTGATAAAGCTGATACCTCAACTTCCCACCATCTACCTCATAACCAGTGGACAGCGTACGAAGCTCTACAGTAAGAATTTTCAGGCATGCTCTAAATTTCAGCTGTGCTGAAATTATATCTTCTGATGGACTTAAAATATCTTTGTCATCAACTACACTAAAAGATTCTGTGTAGCTAGGACTTGTTTCATATAATTTTTCAGTTTTCTTCAGAGGTTTTAGTTCTTTCATTACCAGGGATGAATCTTCATTTTCGTCACTTTCATCACCATCTGACTGTAGTTTCAACTGTTCATCTTGGAATACCACACTTGGCTGGCTCCAGTCAAAGGAAAGAGTTGAACTTGAATGTTTTGCTGATGAACAATCTGAAGATGAACCTAGACCATTCCACATTGGCTGTGACCAATCAATACTGGAAGACTGGTCTTTTGTTTCGAATTCTTTAACTGGAGAAGATGGTGAGAAATCTTTACTAGTATCCATTAAACTAGGGGATCTACAGAATGACTTTGACCTCTTGACAACTTTGGGCATCTTTGATAACACTTCTAGGGCCAGCATAGGACAACCAGCTTTCAGATGAGCATATGCAGTGGTGAAAAACAGCCGTCTTTCGCTTAGGTTGATTTTGTCAGCTAGTCCATTTTCTACTGTCAGGCAAATGTGTGTGGAAGATGCATCAGAAGAGCCAAAATGACGTCTCAACAAAAGGGGATGTGTTCTTAAGTAGTTATAGAAGTTAAACACTGCAGGGTTACAACTTGATGAGCCGTCTCCTTCATCTGAAAAGATATTGCATCATGAGGAAAATCTACCATTCTGTATGAAATAATCCATCTGTGAAGTTCTAAGTTCATCAGAAGGCTACTAGGCCTTAATATTAATTCTATTGTTAACTTCATTGCACCCCTCTTTTCATTTGAGTATCTTGGGAGGAAGGACATTGCCAAACCTAACCACTACAAAAAAAGAGAAGCTTGAAGGTAAGACATTTAATTTAAAACAGCTGCCACTTCTTTTCCTTGCAGTCAGGCCAGCTCTATTACAGTCAAACAAGATCCCATTCCTGTCCAGTTTAGATTTCTGAAGTCTCCATCACTAAATGACAATAAGATGTTATATCTTAAAGATTTTTACAGAAAAAATTAAGTATTTTTTAAAAATTTGGATTAGCATTTATTATTTTGTGTACCTCTTAAAAAATGCAACTCATAATAAAACTAGGAAACCCGTAGCATTTGTACATATTGCTATCACTATATTATATTACAAATAAATGAATTATACAGCAGTGCAGCACCTACACATTTTATTTTCATGTCCAAAACCACAACATGAAAATCCCTGAAAAGATATAAGCATCAGCATAGGATAATTCACACAGCTTTCAAAGAGTCCGAGTTAGCTGAGATATACTCTTACTGTTTCCTCTGTCAGGAGTTACGGCACAACTACAGATAATAGGAAAAGGTAAATGAAAGACCACCGTTTACATAAGAAAATAAAGTAACACACCACAAACAAGCAATTGAGCTGATTAAAGAATTAGTAACATTTAAAAATTATTTCACACAGGAGGATGTGACCAAGACAGAAACAACAGAACACTATATCCCTCTTTTGCTCAAAAGGATCCTGCGGTGTGTAACTTCAACTGAAATGAGTTTTTAAAATTAATTACACAGCTCTGGGGATTCGAGTCTTCATTTATCTCTTAGTAACCAGGACTGAAAACAGCTAGCATGCTAACTATTAGGGACTTGAAATACTTAACTTCTTTGAGAACAGTAAATACAGGAAATACAAGTGATTCTTGGAAGGCCTATAAAGCTAACAAAGGGAAAGAATCACTTTAGGAGACTTACATACTATTTCAGGCACCATGTGGGCCTCTTTGCATTGTAGCAAATATCAAAATCTTTTCTATGGTAGTTTATCATTGTGGTCAACCATTTTTCCCAAGGACTAAAAGCTACAAAACACCATGTCTTCCAGACTTCATGTAATTGCAACTAGAAAATTTTTCCTAGGTTGTGATGAAGTCAAATTAACTATTGAAGTGAATTTGTCTCTTCATCTTTAAGCTGGTGCTGGAAAAACAGCTGCCTGACTGCAGGGCCATTCTCATTATCTTGATATTCACATACTTGAAGGACAAATTAAGTATCCATTCACAGGATATAGGATAACAATAAAACAATCACTATATTTACTATAAAACCCACACACATTGCTACAGCAAGCTATTTACTGAGCAACTGTGCAGTACCTGGTCTTGTTCAAACTGTGCTTTAAGAAACTACTACTTACATGAACAAATAGTTAAAACCAACCTAACAGGCAAAATACTCATATTCTTACCGCCTTCATCTTCAACAGAATGTTTAATCAAAGTGTCAAGAGCCTTGCTATAATCTTCCAAAATCCAGTAAGCCATACTTCGCAGAAAAGGGTCACAGTGCATGTTTCCTGAGCTGTCTTTTCCAGGAAACACACTTCCCAAAATTCTCTTCTGTAGTACAGATTTATAGGTACTACATACTTCAAACTCCGACTCATAAAGTCTTGATATTACCAGAGCCAATTGAATGTCATTCAGTTTTTCAAGGCAGACCTAATTAAAAATAAATATATTCACAAGACCAGACATTACAATTTCTCCCCTGGTAAAAATGATCACAAGACAGGAAGTGACATGAATCTGTTTAAATTGAGACTACTAGGATTTATCAATTCCATAAAAAATTATCAGCAACTATGCAGAATAGCTGTGGCCAACTATTATATGCAAGATCTGATTTGCAATTTCTTCAGTTTAAATCTGACATAACACTAGATCTTTGAAATCAATTGACTTCAATAAATCATTATTAGTGTGCACATGCCACTTCTTAAAGCTGGGTGTTTTGGTTATGAAGCTTTACAGAACAAATCCTTTATAATCAAAAGAGATTAGTTTCCTCACAATTTTTAAATTCAAAGAGACCCAGGAATTATTTTTTTTTTTTTTTGTGAAGGGATTCTAGAGGCCAAACCACACCACTGCCAAAAAGCCTGCATTTTCAGATCTGGAAAGATCAGAAAGATAATGTTAGGTAGGCCTCTTACTATTATTATGGAGAAATTCACCACAGTACTTATTAGTATCACTAATATGAAAGCTAAAACAGAATCACAATGCAAAGATAAAGAAGATTTGTATTTGCCATTAACTGGGGGGGAGGAAGGGGCGGGGAAAAGCACAAGCAAACCAGAATCTTCAGGGGTCATACTAATACAAAATGTAAGTCATGTTCAATGCATTTGTACATTTTGGACAATATAACAACATTAAACATATGAGTTCATTATTTTATTACCTCCACTGCATCTTTTAAGTGTCCTGCCAACAAGAAAAATGCTGCAGAATGTTCAAAACGCTGTTTGCCAAGCAAAGAAAATGCATTCTTTAATGCTGCTTTACGCCATCTGTCTTCAGTGAAGTTATTTCCGAAAAACTGTGTCATTTTAGTATCTTTTTGGGACCTGTATATCGAACATAATTGGTAGAAATATTGTATATTTTACTAGATGCATTATAACTATTCATTTCCTCAGATGCCAGTGTAATTTTACCCATATCTTTTCATTAGGAAATGCTGAGGGTCTCACCACACTGGGAGCATAGGTGGCTTCATATTTAAAAATAACAAAAGCTTTAGTAAATACAAAAACTAATGACATTTTCAGTTAACATGATGCAAATACAGAAAAGCTCATTTTTGCCAGGTGAGCTCTTAAGTGACAATGAAAATTACTTTTTAAATATTTTGCAACATTGAATGTTTTATTATGAAACACCAGTTTGAAAGACAGACTTAATTCAGTCTTCTGAACTTAAGAGTAAAATTTACAACAACACACATTTTTCTAAAAGATAGCCATGTCATTCCACATACTACACAGGTATTCTTCAAAAGTACCTCAGAATTAAGCGGTGTTTGAAATTACAATAGATTCGAGACCAAGACTAAAACTTGAAGCATCTGCTTTCAGAAAGAGCAACTAAATTATCTCAGTATATTCAAAAATCTTAAAAACCACCCATTCAATGTAGCAACTAATTTAGAAATCGAATCTCAGTTTGCAATGGTAATATTTGTGCTTCTTTTGGACTACCATCACATTCAGCTTTTTTCCCAAAATTATACCAGACAGCGTGAAACTCCATGTAAGAGCTTGCATGTCTCCTACCTGTATAATCCCCAGATCACTGCCTTCTTTTTCATTGCGAGGTAGAAAATGGCTGCATCAAGTGGATCATTGTTTTGCTGAAAGGCTGCTTTAGCCACCTGTGAAGACAGTTCAACAGCAAAAAAATGATCAAAATTTAAATTAATCTTAAACGGGATTCATGTTGCTCCTGGTATCCCATTCCCCGTAGTGCTTGGAAGTTGTCTTTAATATAGGATTCCTCTTCTCACTGTGAGTCTGACACAAGAACGCAAAACGATACCACAAGCTTCAAACCCTTGTTTTTGTTTGCTATCTTTTAGCTAATGCTTTTTCAGTTCTAGAAGCTTTTTGGCAGATCTAATGGGAATGCCTGCATCTGAAATCAGTTCCTGAAATCATAACAAAATTAATTTATTAGCTGCTCTGGTAATCAAAGGACAGATGGAATCTTGAAGAACAAGCTGGGACCAGTCACAACAGGAGAAAAGTTGTTTACAGGAGATTACTTCTGCAGGTTGGAAAGGAAAAAGGGGTAAGTGGTAGTAAGAATAGTCCAACACCCGTGTGAGGTAACCTTAAATGCAGGCCCAGAATACTTGGAATTTTTTAAATGCAAGGCAGGCAAGTTTCATAGAGCGATGATTAATTGCTGAAGATTGAAAACTAAAAGTAGAGACATGCATTTTACCACTTTGTGCTTTGTAGTCAAAGTATCTTGTGCATGTCATTTTCTAGCTCAACACACTTGGCTTTTCCAAGAGCTTAAAAGTGATAATGAGGTTAGGCTTATTGCCGCATCTGTGATGATTAAAATACATATTTAAAAAAATAAACAATGAAACCCAAACCAAAACAATAGAAGGTTTTGTTATCATGGAAATGTATCAGTTTGCAAAACAGACGTACAGTATCTTGGTTGACGCCATTGCTGTTAAGTTTCTAAGGAAAACCTTTCTCCACAACTTGTTTCTAATTTTGGTGTAAGAAAACAACCATAAACTCAATCTGTATCTTGAGCATCCACAATAAGTGCTGTACACTGCAACACTGAAAATGGAATATCTAAACCCAGAATGTACTTCTGGGTTTATGGGAATATGAATGGGAATATGAAACCTAAAGTACTAAGAAAAGCCCCAAAAGTTCATATTCATACAATAAATTACATGTACAAAAAATACAGCACAAGACATTTAGGAACACAGAACATATCTAAAAATTTAAAACAGCACAAATAGAAGAGAAACACCAGAGGACAGCTGTTTGAAAAGAGTTTGGTAATTTTGTTTCAGAATGCTATGTTTACCTTTTCTATGCATTTCCGCAGGCTATGAATATTTCGAACCCACCATCCTATACCCATAGCTCTGAGTTCTGACCATGTTGGATCTCCTTTCTGCACTGCAGGGAGCATGCTCAGTAGTTCTTCTTCTGCTACTGAGTGAAACGCCCAGGCAAAATGACTAGTAGATAAGCCTACATAATAAGCCATTAAAAAAAGAAAAAAAAAAAGAGAAGAGAGATTTACTAATAAAATAATCCAGAATCTGAAAGTCAAGGGGGTGTGAAAGGGAGAAGGGAAAAATGTTGCATTGTTTATTTTTGATTTCTAAGTGCATTGCTGATGAAGCAACAGAAATTTAAGAATATTTGTAAGCACCGCATACCAAATAATAAAGAAAGCTCAAACTGTTGAAAGCACTTTTCACCTGCAAACTCTTTATGTAAGTTTGTGAAGCAGAGAGTTACTGACTGAAGCTCAAAATATACTTATAGTGGGTGGCATTAAGATTAGCCATGATACAAAGTGACTAAACTTTTCAAAGTTTTGAAGGATACGTTCAGTGTGACTTGGATTAAAAAATGTTGAGTTTCAGATAATCACAGTAGAAAACAGGTTTGGGGATAAAAACAGAAAACAAAACTGGAAGAAAAAGAAAAGTCACATGAGGAAGACAGCAATTACTACGCAGCAGCGTAGGTAGCTATGGATAATTGCAGCTCCAGTGAGGACCAGGAGATGCTTCTTTGCACAGGGGCACGCTCAACTGCACCTCTGCAGATGCCTTGGGGAGGCACTTCTTACTCTCAGCAATTCCTGAACTTAGCAGAAGCTGAAGTATCTCAACCAAAAGTATTCCATCAGACAGCTAACTCGGTAGTACTCTGTTGTGGCAGTCCTAGCAAATTCTAATCTCTGATCTATCTCTCTAATCATGAGATAGGAAATGCCATCAACTGTCACAATGACTAATGAAAGGGTAAAGAAGCAATCACAGCCAGTCCTTTAGATTTGATCAAATCCCTCTCCTTCAGTTTTCTGTAATATCAGGTTGGAACCACTTAAAACTATACCAAAGAAAACTATTTGAGATAGTGCATTGGATTATGACAGTAAACATATGAAAAAAAACATTGTAAGTCTGAGTAGAATGAAAGAGGTTTTTTTAAAATATGTATTAAAAAACTCTACGTATATGTATAAAATACATATTAAAAACTATACCCTATTTTCTAGTGCATTATTCCTGCAGAAAGTTATTGGAATAACATGGTACTAGAACTGCAGAAAATCTAGTTCTTTTGGGGAATTATAAAAAAATTAAAACTAAAAAAATTGTTAGAAAAAAAAAAATCACTTCAGTTCCAAGACCTCTACCTAAAATAAGAGATATTCTCTGCTCTGGGATACATTCATATCGAACAGTATGTTTTTTTAAAAATACCAACAAAGTAGCTCATTGATTCTGCTGAGGCATGTCAACAGCAGAGCAATCACATACAGCTACATCACTAAGATTTACCCCAGCTAAGAAAGCACATCAGTTACCTTGGTGAAGCAGTTGAGCTCGATGTACAGGAGGAAGTGACGTTGTTAGAAACGTGTGAAGCCGAACAGCCAATAAAAATTTTAGACCACATTCATCAAGAGTTTCTCCACCTGGAATTAAATATTTTTGTACCTACTTTAGAGAAAATACTATAAGTAGCTATTGACTGTCTTAACAGAAGAAATACTTTACAGTTCTGTGGCTATTAACACTTTAAATTCATAAACAGAATAACTTAATTCATAATCCTTCCCTTCAAAGAAAGAGGAAAATTTCAAATATGAAGTTATTTGTTCTCATTGCAAGAAAGAGAAAAAGTATTACCATATTAAAACAAAAAATATGTAAACTTACTTCTCTTATTTCTCTACATTGTGCAAACATTGGCCATTAAGAAAGTGATCTCTTAAGAAGTAAGTCAGAAACAATTATGGTATGCAGACTGATGGACTAAAACTGGCATTAACAGTTAACAATACAAAACTTGATTTTATGAAAGTCTGCAGTCTTTAAACTTTAGTTAAACAGTAAATACTGTGATGGCACAATATTTAAAGTGTAAAAGCAGGAGCTGCTGTCCAAGCATTCTCACAGCATTCATGGTGCCACACACACGCACACTTACTCCCAGGTGCGTTTACTCCTTCTTCAGGCTCAAACCTAGGTTTCCTGCAGCAGTCTCAAGTGTCTGAATTTATAAAATAATTAATTTAATTGAAAGGTACAGCTGCGAGAACAGCCCAGGTTGAGTGTCTCCAGAGAGGGACCCCAGACAAAGAAGTCCTTGGGCAATTATACCCTTGTGATGCATACACCCACCCCTCATGCGCCGTTTGTGCACTGTCCGTGCATCTTTTAGTCCAATGGTGATTTCTGGTCTGGGGCTATACTATGAAACAAAACTATGATGTGCTTTCATAAGCCACAAAAATATTCCAAGATAGGAAAAACACCAGAAAAGCTTGTGAAGCACAGTAGCACATTTAACGTGGAATAGACAGCTTACCCTTACTTCTGTCTCTGCTTTCTCCAATGTCTGTACTGGTAGTAGCAATTGTATCTGCCAAAGCCATCAATGACATTTGCTCCATCCTAGTCAGACCTGGCAAGCTTGAATGAAGCAAGTGACGAGAAAGAACTTGAGCATGCTCTGGTCCAAAGTAAGTTGGGCTATATTGAGAAAGATCGATGACTTTTGGTTTTGAACTGTCTTCATCTGCATCAAATGTAACAAGTTCATCCGTATTTATAACAGTATTTTGAAAGAGATCTTCATAATTGTCATTGAGCACGTCTTTTTTATTTTGATTATTAGACTTCTCTGAACAGGAATGAGACGAATCGTCATCTGCCGCAAGCAGAGCATACAAAGGCAACGGCGGAACAGAGTCTATTTCAATATAGTCTGCAGTCTCAATTTTGCTGAATGTTTTGGGATCTCTTGCAGTACTTCCACTAGCACTGATGGTGAGTGATCTGAGCCTCTTATCATGGTTAGGTTCAGATCCATTTATAGCAACAACTTCTCCAGCAATACACTTCACTAGATGGGACAGAATGGCTTTTGCTCTCCGGACTTTACCAAGATCCATGAGTTCCAACAGTTGATATGGATGGTACTGAGGTAAAGTGGGAGATAACGTATGAGCTGCTTCAAAAAGACCAGAATCTTCCATTTCCATAGACAGATCACAGGCAGACCTTTTCCCACTAAGTTTCTGTGCAAGGCTGGTCATAGATCTGGTCAAGGTTCGCTTTGGTGGATGCAGACCTGAAGCAGCTGACTGGCTTTGTTTCATTAAGCTAGTTATACATGGTGTACTTCCACTGTAGGAATCTGTACTAACTAGTTCCTGCTTGGAAGGAGATTGCCACTGGGAATACACATGCATTTCACAATCCATTCCAACTACTAGAATGCCATCACGCACCCAAGACAAGGAGACTGGAAAAGGAGGCGACCCCTCTACAGATGAAACCAAGTCGACACAACGCAGCAGAACAAACCTAGAAAGGGTTGTAGCCTTTGTACTGCCGCTATGGGAGATTGCTACGATCTCCTTCCCATTTTGTTCTTGCAGCTTCCCAGACAGCTGACCAAACATATAAAGTTTTGATCCAATACCCACTGTTAGAATATGCGAACCATCTTCCCTAGACATCCAGTCTAAGTGTACCAAGTGCTTACTGCTGGGCATAACATTCCCACCGCAGGACAGAGAAACGTCTTGTCGGTTATATGCCACTAAATTACTGTCAACACTAATGCCAGAGTCTAGCATGGTGCCTATCTCATCTAAATGAATAGTCTGTTCTAGAATCCAAGAAGAACCCCCTGTAGATTCACATTCAAAAATACTAACATTCATTATGAAATCTTGGGAAAGACGGCTATTTTTAGCTGTTACCTGCTTGTATGCTACAGCTAATCTGTTTGTGTGTGCACAGCTAACTTCAGTTGGCCTTCCTGGAACATTAATAGCACTACTACTAAGAAGTCCATCCTCAATGAGTAATGGCCATTCTTCCCATACATATGTAACATCACTATGTGCACTGTATTCTGGAATGGAAGCAGCTGACGATTCAGTGGTAACTCTGCATCTCCAGAACCGAACTTTTCCATCAGAGCATGAAGTAGCCAGCAGGTATGGTGCACGACAAACAGGATATATGGAAGAAGAACTCAGATGTCCTAAAATCAAATAGAATACACTTTTACTGGGAGAAAAATTAAAAAGCAAACCAAAAAGTAATGGGCTTTGTATTCACATATTATTTTACTATTCTGAAGCAAAAAAGAAAAAAAAAAAAGAGCATTTCCTCACAAAGACTGTTTGCAGGGCCTAACAAAGGAGACAATGTGACAAAAAAACACTGTGAAACCATTGTACCCTCTGATTCCATTTCATGTTCTAGAGAGGAGTCAAATTATGAGACTTAAATCTGAATATTAGTATCTATTATCTCTCCCATCAAATATTTCCCATTCAGAAATCTAAAAATCTTTATAAAATACTTTTTGAATGACTGAATGAATGAAATTTGTGTTTGTATAATCCCTTTTATTGCAAGAGTCTGGAATCCAGTAAATATTACACCTTAAATAAAAGCTTTATAAGCTTTATTTTAGTGTTAGCTCAGGAGATACAAAGTAAGGGGAGCAAGTTTTAGCAGACCTGTTGCATCCACCTACAGAGGTTTTAATTTTAACAACAAATACCAAAACTTAATATTACTTTGTTTCTATTTTAAGACGGAAGTCAGAAAGGCAAGGACTCCTTACTTAATTCTTTATAAAAAATTACAAACCTGCTGATGGCTTTACACTTATTATCTCTACTCCTTCAGGCAAATTCAACTCTTGACTATACACCATTTTGGAAGACAGAGTAAGCCAGCTGGTGCTCTGAAGGTTTGCTCTACAGGCCTGATACTTCTGAGTGAAAGGCGATTGGATCTTCTCCGGATCTGGTGAAGAATACAATTCTTCTGTTTGCGTTGCTGCTTCAGGGGTACTTGAATCTATCTTTTCATCTAAAAAAGTTTCCATTGTTAGTTGAAAAAAGCCAATGATTTCTTTTAACTTAAAAAGTAGTTTTACCCACCTTAGAAGTTCCAAAAAGACTGAAAAAACATGGCTGAAAATTTTACTGTCCTTTTAATGAAATGCATTCCCACATTCAGATTTAAAGAGAAATGCTAGCACACCTCACATTAAATACTTCAGACATTTTAGAGCTGCTGAGAAGTTACAGCTTTAACCTTTTCAGACTTAAACCAATCAAACTGTAACCAGAAACACCAAAACTGCAAACAAAAGAGGTATGTATGTGGTTATCCACAGAAATAATGCTTCATGAAGCACCAAATACCTGCAGCTAGAGAAAATTAAATTATGATCTCCATGTTTTACTTACAAATTAGGGAAAGGCTTTTTTTAGAGAAGTTTTGTTAGTGTTTGTTTAAAATGTAGAATTTGTAAACATTTGTAAACAAATTTGTAAACAAAAACGTAGAAATGTAAATATTTTTGCTTAAAATGTTAAATCTCAGAGATTATGTGATACAAATGCTCCTAACTCTTTTTGTTAAATAAATCTCAGCAGTTGAAGTACGAATGTCATGGATTTGGAATACGAAAGTTGCCAAAAGGTTCGTTTAAAAGCCTTATCAGTAATGTCTTCATCATATCAGTAGATCAGAAAATTTGGATCTTTAGTCTTCTCACCAACTAATTGCCGTAATACTTAAAATAAATGAAGAAAATCTGCGTTTGAAAGTAAGACAAATACCAATTTGGTTTAAATGACAATAATGTGCATTATAACGGATTCCTCTGGTATGTAGTGAATGCCAGATTCACATTTTTAAAATCCTTAAATGTTAACAGAAAACTACTGAAGAACACCTTAGCTTACTTAAGAAGTGTTATAGTTTTTGTGGTAGTTTAGTACTCTGAAAGAGAACCAGCAGATTTCAGAACTTCAAAATTGTTCATAATTATAATTGTATCTCTGACATTTAGCTGCTTCAGACTATGATCGCATTTAGAACTTATGTGTAAACTCCAAAACTGCAGAAGAAAAACTCTGAGAAGCAAGAAAACTGAACTGTTAGGCTAGATATTTGTCCTTAGATCGCACAAAAAATAACAAATTTTGGGATCAGGCTGTACTCAAAAGCTTCAGCATTCTGACGATTAAGTGGTAGTCAAGAAAGAACGCGTTGTGATGAAAGCTTGTAATAGAAGAATTGCAGATTCTTTTCAAAAAGCTGAAATACAATTTAGAATACGCTGAATAGCAGATATATTCACAAGAAAGCAACTTTTTTTCCCCCAATGGAAAACGACAAGAAAGAGGGCTTACCTACTGTGACAGGAATTGACTTCAAATGTAAATGCCACATATGTAGTAATGAATGGTTTTGAGTATACTCTATCACTATTAAGTAGAACTTTTCAGAGAATCCATTCTGCTGGTTTCCTGATAAAATTCAGAACAGGAATATCTTAGGGATTATTCACCTGAAAACAGAACTAAATTTTGCTGGCTAGCTAATAATCATTAACCTATCACAAACAAACACTGAAATGCAATGGTCTGAGTACATCCAACTGTTATATTAGTTTTCTCAGTATTTTATCACAAGCATAACCACTACAATTATAGTTATACATGCGAAGAACTGTCAGTGTTTTCTTTTAGAGAGGAAAAAATATTTGCCTGAATTTGCTGTGTTTAAAGTTAAATCCCAGAGTGTAGACTCAGCCCTACTCCTTTGTCTTTTACATGCTTGTCTAATACAGTTTCGTACCTTCTATCTGCTAATGGCAACTGTAATAGTTAAGACAGTGAGCAAGACAGAGGTTTGGCCTTTAACATGTACAAATATACAAATTACATCTAGAGAAGAAACGCCATGTCAATATTTGGGAAAGTCATAGCCTGGTCTAACGGTCGTCCATCACAACCCAGCCAGACTGACCATATAGTCTGGAATGCACAAGAGGTACAGTGCTTCTTTCTAAGAAGTTTGCTATAGTTTCACCCCAAGAAAAGACAACACGAGTTGTAACATCAGTAGCAGCCCCATTTCTGGAGGGCGCACCCAGTTATTCTCCTTTATTAGCACCAAAGTAAACACATTAGAACCAAGAAGAAATAGCTTAGTGACCACCTTTTCTGCACGATTCCTCCGACCCCTCTTTAGGTGTGCATCTACTAAAATATGATTAAGAGTAAGCTGTATTTGCCCTGTGAGTTTGACACTGAGTCACTTACAGTACTGTAGAAATGCAAGTGAATTTGTTCTTTTTGTAAAAATAACACGAGCTAAATACTTACATGCTTATTAGAGAGGAA
Organism: Chionis minor; assembly: GCA_013398295.1. Classification (NCBI taxonomy): domain Eukaryota; kingdom Metazoa; phylum Chordata; class Aves; order Charadriiformes; family Chionidae; genus Chionis; species Chionis minor. The sequence goes on along the minus strand of VZSF01008497.1, from coordinate 108,431 downwards.
ATAGTGTGGGGGAGTTAAAACTAAAAAGCTTTAAAGTACTAGGAAAATACTTTCAAACTAGAATGATATGCTTCTAATTTACAGTTTTTCAACAGATCCATTTAGCCCAATTTCTTACATGGCAGCAATCCATATAGACCTTCAGAACATAGAGATGTATACAGATGCCCTTTTCTAAGATCAGATAGCTTCCATATTTCTTTTAAAGTCCTTTCTGTACATCATGCTCAAGATGCAAATGTACAAACTTATGCTATAGAGTAACACCTCATTTTGTTCTCTATTTTGTTCCCCCTTTTTAACACCCCATTTGAAGTTTTTGACCTCTACTGAGAGTTGGGTTGATATTTTCACAGATTATCTCCATTACCCCCAACCTCTTTCTCGACTAGAAACAACCAAATCAGAATTGATCACTTTGTTCAGCTAAGATTTCCCTAGGTGTCTCTGCTTTCTTCTACCGAAAATGAATTTTGTGGACCAAGTTACTATGCAACAATTTGAAACTGTTCCACAACTTTGCTTCCTTTTATTCTGCATTCCCTTTACTACTCCAGATGACTTGGCATCAAATACTTTACTCTGATCCTCTTTTCCCACCTTATTTCATTGAACAGAACAAACCAAAATTGAGACGCCTATATAATGCAATCACTGACCCACTCCACCAATGAAAAGTGATTACTTACTCCAGAGCAACTCAGATCTGCCTTAAAACCTACAAATCCACACACTACTCAAAGCATTACTTTTTAGTTGTGTTTTGGGGGATTTGTTTGCCCTGTCATTTATTATACAACACAAGGCTTGAGGAGCAGTATTTAGCTGATGTAAAGGATGAACACCCATCATGAACAGCCACGAGTAAGCTTTCTCTATGTCACACCCTACAACTACTGGCTCTACATGTAAAATTCTTTCCCCCTCATCTAAGAAAGGTATCAGCAATGGAATGCTTAACACGGTACACAATGGGTATCTCCCATTGATTTAAGCTACTTTATCTAAAATTTCTCTTAAAGGGAGTGAAACACCCATGAGTTTCTTAAGACTAGTTTCCTCTTTGGTATATTAAGATTTCAAAGTACGGTATTTGACCTTAAAATACTAAAAGCTATACAACAAGTTCTTTTTCCTCTGTAGAATGAAAAATAAATTACTTTCTCTTCAATGTCGTATGAAAAATAATTCTTTACCAGAGTCTGATAAATTGTTCTTCTTTTCAGGCATTTTCTTCTCCTGGTTATTTAAAATGAAGTCTTCTTGAAAAACATGGAGTAACTGCGTCTTCCTGCCATGCTAAGAAAGCAAAACCACACACAAGAAGTGAACATCATGGAGTGTACTGTTTAAGATTGCTCTCTAACATGGGAGCTTTTACCTTGATTGTTAAATTATACACACCAATGAAAAATTTCTCAAGAAAACGCACTTTCATTACACACATTTTTTTCATTTACAGATACTATGAAATCAAAAGTAAGTATACATCGGTCTTTAAATACCTCATCTTTACCTGATGGAAAGCTACAGGTATAGCCTTATTATTAACACTTTTTAAACAAGCTAATTATGATATAAAATGAGTACACAAAAAGGTCTTACAAGCTCTGTGATAGCATCCAGTTCAATGATACATCCTGGGCGAGCTGTAGATTGCTGACTTATGATGTTAAAAACTTCACCAACGTACTTCTGTTTAAAAAGAGTCAGAGGGATGGGCTTGTTAACTCCGTTTTGTCATTTCTGTGACACAGCCTGCTAGGTAGGTGCAACATCACCAAGCAAATGTTAACTTAAGCATTATACACACTGGTTGCAATCCACTAAGAACACAGGGAACATTCCCAGTGCTATCAAGAGCAACATTGTTTTTGACAGCTGAAAGGTGACAAGAACTTGTATCTGTCATATGTAAAGCCTCACATTCAGCAGTTTATTGTCCTTTCCCGAAGCTGCATTGTCATCTTAACTTTTCCTTAGGATGGACAACACCACACACAGTTTGTTGCTCTGCTATTACTCCTTGTAGTGCAAATATTTCAGAGGTATTTCCCAACCAAACACTGACCTGCCTCAATATCCAGAGTTTGAGATTAAAAGGAAAGCAGCACGGCTACAATGTGAAATCCTCAGCAACTAGCTCAGTCAGCTACAAATAAGTCTGAAACTAGCACTGCTGGATGAAGTTAGAACCTCCAAAAACTTGAGAGAGCTTTTCACTTACAGAAATTTGTGGATTGGAGAGCTCACACAACAGTTTCTTAGCATCTATTACAGCTTGATATAGTCTCAAATACTGTCCATCACTAGCCACAAAGCAGGCACTTGGAGAATTACAGTATGCACCTGAAAAATAAGAATGTACAGAGTGCTCAAATACTCAAACACCAACTTGCTCCCTTTTTCTGGCAAAAGACAATTTTGAAATTATGGAAGAAAACAATACTGCGTGAGAAAAACTCTCTCTTGTTAATTTCTGTTCACAAGCAAGAACTACAAAGTTTAATGCTGCGCTCAGCAACCAAATCACAGCATACTAAAGGAAATGAGAATCCCATTTGCAAACCAGAGCAAGATCTACCTCTGCTTTTAAGTGGCCAACACACTCAAAAGCATCTAAGAACTTTACTGCCTTAGCTCCCAAAACATCAAATACATAAAAAAAGGCAGAAGAACAAGCAACTCTTCACACAGGAATAAACAATTTCCAAGCATCAGCAGCTTGGGTATTTGTGACACAAAGGACCCATGCCTGACATTTTTTCCAATGCATTCAAGTAGATATACATTATCTATTTAATAGCATTATTAGATTATATTACTTTTATTCTAAAACACTTCAAAAATCAGGAAATCAAACTTACCAAGGCAATAGCTGGGTATAAGTGTGGGCAGCCATGCAACATTAGAAAAAGCTGAAACATGGAGAGAATTGATCCGAGCAAGTTCAGAAACTCCACCAGAAAAGGACAAAGGCCCAACAGGGTCAACTCTCCAAAGAATAAGTTCACTGTAAACCGCATTGGGATCCTGGGATGTTACATCTGCGTTGTCTCTCTGAAGTCTTACTGGTGACTCCTGAGACTTCAAAGAATCATTTGCTTGTTTCGCATTCTCAACATCTGGTGAAATCAGAGCATTGTGATGTGAGGTTGTAAGCAGCAGTGGTAACACTGAGTGGCAAGCCAAATCATTAAGATGAAAACGGTGACCACAGTATCGGGATTTATGTGAAATACTGAGTACAGTTGAAAAAGCAGATTCCTCAGCAAAACTCACTAGCCACTGGTTTAATGACCCATCTGCATGTTTGGAAATCATCATAACATTCGGTGTGAAGATACTTAGTTTTAAACTGTTTGTTGATTTACTATGTCCAGAGGAGATAAGCATAGATGAAGATCGGGTAAGGCCAGGAGGCTTTTGTTTGCCTTGTTGAATGGCTAAGTCAACATTTTTGGTACAAGCATACATCACGATACTTCTGCAAAGAGAGTTTGCATCACCTGTTGGAAATGCAACAGGAATTCTTGAGACAAATGACACCTGGAATTTTAAGAAAAGGAGAAATAGTAAGTGTTAAAGTTATCTTCTCATCCTGCTTCTCACTGAATAACAAAGCACAAACCAGAAAAAAATAAAGTACCTGCACCTGCCGAAACATGCCAGGTTGGTACTCATCTAGCCAGTCCACATGCCATACCAGCAGTGAACCATCCATAGGATGTATACTGAATAGCATGTCAGCATTTTTACTCCATTCAGAAAGTAGTACTTCGATTTCATGATCAATAATAGCCGAAGATAAAGGAACGAGACTCCAGTTTGGTGTAGTTTTCTCATCACCTAGTTCCTTCTTTTCTTGGTTTCCTTTTTGTTCATCTCCATTTTCATCAACTTCTAGAAAACACAAAGACATATATCATATTCAAAAGCAGAAGTATAGCAAGTAATATTATTCCAGCATTGGAGCACTTCTCAGGCCTTTTATAAATCACTTATGTAACCAAAAATTTGAAGTAATGAAAATTTTAAGCAGAAATCCTCTAGTGGACCTCAGCCAATGATTATCAAACCAAAATAATTTATATTGCACCTTAATTTGGAATACTTTTATTCTTCCTCATTTTATATAAATTTTTGCATGCATAGGCAGAAAAAAAGCAGTCCTCTTCATACTGTATATATTTAAATTAATTGACTACATTATGTTACAGAATAAAGCTACTTAAATTAGGCATACATTAATATTAAAAAAAAGAAAGTTAATTCTAAGACTGCACCTGCTTCCTTAAACGTTAAAATAACACACTTACCTGCAAAGGCCTCCATGTCAGCCTAAGTAATAGAGTTTTCGGTGCAAATAACTCAAAATCTCTGGAACAGCCATAAACAAATTCAGAATTTCTAGATACGGATTTTTTAAAGTCACTTAGGTGCTTCCAGCATGAGGCAAGGAAATGCACAGAAATGCTACTGTAATCTGTCTGTATCCTTATGTGACAGTTTGCCTGCCCCTTACTTTACATGAAAGAACATTACAAATTACTTTGTAAAATGAAAGCCATTTGTCTATGCTAAGACTTTTACCTTCTTCTGATCTGCCATCCGTTTGATTAGATTCCTCAGTGTTAGTCTCAGGGGAATGATGTTCAAAACTCTTTTTAAGTTGTTGCAAAAATACTTCCATGGATAAGGTAAAATGAAGTTCTTTATTGTTTAGCCAATGCACAACAAAAGGTCCACTTTTTTCTTCATTTTCGCCAAGACTCAGAGACGTGATAGAAGGGAGTAGAGGAATATCTACCAGAAAAAGATGTTCACATTTTTGAAAACCAAGTAGTTTGGTCAAAAAATAATTTTAGACAATTTTTTTTTAATCAGAAACCTTACCATGAAAAAAAAATACACCGTGTATTGCCACTTGTCATTCATTTCACCAATATCATCTACTTTCAGTATTAAATTGCTTGACTGCTACCACAAGAGATGTTCCACAGGGAGGGTCTTTGGTATGCTTACACCAGGCTTACAGCATGGCCCTGCGCTATTACATCTTCATAATGTAATGCTGTACATACAGGTTAATTTTCCTTGCTTTTTGCCCCTACAGCTCAGTACAAACCAAATAATTTAATAGTAATTTCCCAACATTTAGTCCACAATGGAGGCTGCAGCAGGTATAAACAGGAATCAAGGACCACCTATGACAGGGCTTACACTGGCAAAAACTAGCACAGTGACTCTGTAACACCCCTAGTATAAAGCCAGGATTTCTGATTCCTGTAGATCCCATTGCTATTTTACATTGCTTTAAGATGCTACTTGGTGTCCCAGGTGGCTGTAAAAAACAAAGCAGTAATTACGAAGTAAGTGACAGAAGCAAGTATCAGGTTGCTGCAGAATAACATCATCTAAACTAAGCGTGGCTAAAAAGCTGTAGGGGATTTACTGTAATTCCCTCAAATGGGCCATACAGCAACATCCTAAAAGCTAAACCTGCATTTAATTGTCTCATAGAAGTCTCTGTATATATTCTCATCTCCTTCTGCTCCCTATTTATGGTGCATGACTTAAATTCTGTGCCCTGGGAGAAAACATACTCTTTACTGCAATTCTGTGTGGTTTGTTTTTTTTAATTTTGAATTATTTATTTGAAAGCCAGTGATGGCTTTGAATTATTTACCCTCCAATCCAGCCTAAGAAAATGATAGCTAAGAGTACACAGATAGAAGAAAGGACCACCATGACTACCACCAATTTTGTTGTGGGGAAGGGAGAAAGAAAAGCAGAGTATTTAAATACATCTGTTTTCCTAAAAAGGGCATTTAATGCCAGTCTCAAAAATATTGTAATGCAGTTGGCAAAAACAGAACTTCGACAGAGGAATTCTGTAGACCTCTCTTTGGAAGACAAAACTACAGTAAATGCGCATAAGAAGGTGAACTGGAAAGACGACTTTTCAGATTAGATTATAAATCTACATACTTTGAGTCGATATCAAAAAATTGCTCAAGAAATAATTACACCCCCTCACCCGCAATTTCACCTACCTCAAAGCTACCAGCTTCTAACTGACGCTCAGCTCTGGACAAAATCTTTAGAGAGTTTTTATTTGCTTCATAAATCACATTCACTCTTTCCAGAAAACTTCAGAGGGCTTTGAATTCAATAACTTTTCCTGGACTGGCCTAGAGATTATTTTGTCCTAACAACCACTGCTTGTTCCTTTCACTGAACTCCAGTCAGGCCGAATACCAGGTTAAATAACACTCTAGTATAAAAGAAGGTCTCAAGGATTTTGTTGCTATAAGATACTGAGTTTCAAAATTAACAACAGAACACAAATACAATAAAAAACGTTTATTCTTCTACATGACAGCATTATTCTTCTTCAAAAAGTGAAGTGAATGAGAGATAAAGCTGCTTTGGTCTTAGGTTTTATCAAGTACTCTGAATGTTGTAACAAGGCCAAATTTTCAAGTGTGAGATCATAAACCAATTTGGTTTAAATTAAATGAAAGAAAACACAATTAGGTTTTCAGATAAAATTTAATTTCAAAAGGGCAAACTAAAAGGACTACTTAGAGAATCCAGTTAGATTGAGGCACTTGAGGACCTGACTGTGAGGGAGAACAGGTATTTCTTCAAATTAAGATTTAAGATGGGAAAGTTAATGCAAAACCTCTGTTCAAAGTAAAGATCAACCCGTCCTCCAATCTACTGAGTTAAAGACCAAGTGATCCACATGACAGTATCAAGACAGACAATATTAATAAAGATAACACAGAAGGAATACAAGATTAAAAAGGCCAAAGACAAGTGTTAGACACCTAGGAAAATCTTTTACCATTCGTTTCCAAAATTATTTTTATTCCCATTCTGTGAGTTTACTGTTGGGCACATTTATATTGCAAGGACTATTAAAAGTGAAATTAAAGTTTACTTAGTTATTATGTATAAACAAACAAGGAAAGAAGTGCATTAAGAGTAGATACAAAAGAGATAGTGAAAGATTATGTACTAGCCACATGAAGAGGTTAGCTAGCTTCTTGTAGAACCTGAAGATGCAGAAATGCAGAAAAGAGAACTACAAGTCTCCAAGAAGCTTTGGAAAAATTTTCCTTTATGACATTGGATAGTAACATATGTAATGATTGGAGACATTTCCTGTAGAAATAGGATAGCACTGACAGTACAGCACAAAACAGCAAAAAGTTTTCTTTTGGTAGGCTGGATGTGATTCTAGTCATATCTGTTAAAAGAAACATCAACCAATGCTAAAAAAGGTGAAGACTAACTCTAATCTTGCAGGAGAAATTGTTTACAGCTTGCTTAGTTCAGCAATGATAGTGGAAACCAATAGTTCTTTATAATCATACCAAAGATGTACAGCTACAAATATGAACTAATCATGAATGCCTTTAGGTCAAAATTGGCCTTTCAAACAAGGGTCAGTAGGAACAAAAAAATAATTTAAAAATACTATTTATAAGGCAGAGCTTAACTAGCTTAAGAAAAGGATTACATAATATATTTGCTCTTTAAGTCTAGACACAGGAAATCACATCACACAATAAAACCTTAATGAAAAGCCATTCAATATTGCATTTCTATTCAGTTTTTCAATGAGTAGACACGCACTTCATTTTCAGCATACACAAACGACTATGAAGACAGAAATATTAGTGACTACAGGGGATTTTCCTTAATGTCTATCAAAATATTGCTTGAGTGCAAGAGAATATTAAAGTTTGAGGAACGCAAGATGAAGGCTTGTTTTGCCTGGCTCAAAGACAGAACAGAAGTACAAGGATGTGTGGTTACTTCACACACTTACTATCAGGTACTTATTTTAAGAAGCTTGGAAATTTTTGATTTGTCAGTATGCTCCCAATATTATATGCAATTCTCAGTAAATTTGTAACTCCAGCTACAAACACTTAGCCTTCTGCATCTCAGACCACCATGAATCTCAATTAAAAGATGACCAAAAATGAAAGACAGGATTACTGCAAAGGAAATTCGTGGAAAAAGCCATGAGCCAAAATTCCATGCACTAAAGGAAACCAACAGTCTAGTAATTTTGTATGATCATGCAAATACTGTACATCTACGCCAGTTAAGCTTACACAGACAACACAGACCTAACAGAAAAGGCAGCTCACTCTGTAACAAGTATTTACCACACTTCTTACCTGTGGCTGGATTGATACTGGCAGCTATATGGAAGTGACAAAGTGCATTTGCATGAGGAGGGATGTTCCTGTGAACTTCGTGGGGACCTTGCTGATGTGGAGCATATCCAGTATGTGCTACAACAGCACCCGACCTCCTCCTCCCTCGTCGGAAGTGCCTCAGGTTTAACTGCATGAAGAATAAGGTGTCATTTTTAANAAAAAAAAAAAAAAGCAGATTTCATCTGTAAGTTGTTTTCTAGATACTAGTGTATTATATCTTTTAGCTTAAAAGCTACTGTAAAGCATCAGTGGAGTTTCTCGCAATTACACTGTTCAGGTTGTGTCTGCAGTAGAGAGATACCAGTGCTTTCAGATTATTTTACAAAGGCCATGTCGTACTTTCACTGCTTCTTATTTTAGTAGGCAGACAATGTTAATACAGTTTTTGTACTTACTCAGAAAACACTACTATGTAGCATAAATGCACACTATGCTTATTCAAGATTCTGAACAAAAAAGCAGCAAATCTGAATAATTTTATTTCAGAGACTGAAAAACTGGATCAATACTTTGCATCAGATTGGATCAGTACTTCCACTGCTGTCATACGGGCCCAACAAGCTTTAAGGTCTTCCTCTCTTTATGGAAATAGATGTTTCCACACGAAAAATAATATTCAAGTTTTAAGATCAACTATGCCACTATTAAAAAGTCTCATTCCACATACTGCACAGATCAAGGCCATTGTGCTGTAGATATCTATATAGGCACCAAAAGGTACAAGAAGGTACACAATCTGTATTAAGGATGGTATTATACTCTTGACATTTCTTTTTCACTTGCTGTCCTTTGCATTTTACCATAGCATGCTCATGTAAAATAGTTTTCTCCCAATTTTTATATAATTGTTATTTCTAACCTCTAATGTTGACTCTTATTTTCAACAGGAACACAGAATTGTCTCCAACTTCCTTTCCCCTCCCCACCTTGGAATATTTTTTCTTTGCTGTGCTGTGATTTTCAGCTTGTCATATTTTTCACTTGTGCTAAATGTGCTAAGACATGCTTAACACACCACTCCATTAAGATATGAGCACAATACCCACATACTTTCTACACAGCTTTGTAGGAGACCACTAATGCTTCACGTTCCCCCTGCTTCCCATTGGTTATAAAACACTATCTGGTAAGGATCATCTACCTTAGAGATACAGCTTAGGAGAACTCTGCTGTACTTGATGACTACAGCAGCCAGGCAACAAAGGTTTTCTTCCCTCCACATTATCACTGTATTTCTAGTCACAGAAAGCCAGAGAACATCCCACAACTTCAGAGGTAACAAGTGAGCCCCTACAGTATATTTTAAGGCAGTATTAGTGGGTTTCACATAACCCATATACAGGTTAGACGTGCTGCATCCTGTTCTGAGCCCTTTGAACTAGACACTGCAAAACAATTTGCTTCAGTCACCAGAGCAAAATAGGAAGTAGTGGCATAATGACAGTGTCTTCTACTGTGAAAGCTCAGTAGGAGAGCTGTCAGCTTAGCCTTCCTAAGGAAGATTCCAAGTGAATTCATTCTAACACTGATGCACACCTATGGCATAAAAGATTTCATCTTATGATACATGTTCGAGTTAGTAATCACCATCTTCTCTAAAATTACATATGTGTACATGTGTTTATTCTCACCGTTTGATTTCACTTCTTACCTCTAAAGCATTCTGCACTTTTTCCTTACTTGAAATATTTCTCTTAAAGTTATTTGTGAAGTTCACTGCTTCACTCCAATTGTTGTGTCCTCCACCGTACAACAGACTGTCATTGGGTAACAAAGTCTCTGCCCAGAGACGACAAACATTATCCTTACAGCAAGTCAGGAGTACATTGCAGACACCACCACTAATGAAAGAAAATTTAAGGTGTGAAAAAGCTGCTTACTATCATATAGCATCAAAATAAAGCAACAGTACCAAACAGTTTTCCATTACCAGTGTTTGGAATTGTACCAAGTGAGTTAAAGACACTAAGGTAAGAAAGACTCAGCAATACATTCTTAGGGAAACAAATGATGCATGAAAGGCTTTCATATCGATTCAAGTATCTGAATATAAGTAACTACAAATTTCATTACACAGCTGTGCAAGACCAAATTTACAGAATTAGTCATAGCTGGAATAGCAGAATTTTCTTTTTGAATTCTTCTTTTTGAAGTCCTTCACATAAAAAGCTAATCATATCCTGGATACCTGTTCTTAACTCCCCAGATGTTACTACTACATTGTACTTACAAAATTATATATATCCAAAACAGAAAAACCAAGGTAATACAAGGAACACAACAGCCAATTTAAAACTACAAACTTTTCTTAATTACAGTTTTTCCAAATGTAGTTTGTGTTACATATATATCAAACAAATCCCATTAACCTAAACTAGGGCGCTGAAAAAAAACTATGCAAATCACCAGGTTTCCAGTTCATGTCAGTTCACAATTCAATTTTAGCTAAGACTCAAAAACTATGGATCATCTGACTGGGCTGTCCAGCAGCAAAACCCCTAAGGCAACACAGAGTAGGCAAATTTTTCAAAACTGATTTAAGGACTACAGTAACGGCTTTATGAAGAGTATTCTCAAGGTTGGCATAAAAGACAGCATAAACTTGCTCAAACACACAAAGGTATGCAGAATTCAAATGGCTACTATTTGGAACAATATGGCAAAAAGATGGTTGAAGGGCACAAAATTGCTAACACTACTTCAGTTTGAGATTGCAATTACTGGTGAAAACTAGGGTCACTTAGGAATCATCAGAAGACACAAAAAAATCAAACCCAAAATACTAATTCGAAATTATGATTTTAATTGAATTTCCAGATATCGTTTCTGACAGAGGTCTACTTTTGCACTAGATGGAGAAATAAATTAAGAGACACAGAAATATTTGAATTTTTGAGAAAGACAACATGAAGTGACAGGACTTTTGAACTGCTCTGATTCCACTAGGACAGAAAAAAGGAACAAGCAGGTTACTTACGACAGTGCAATCAAAAAGATGCAAAGACAGGTAATTTTGCAAGAGCGTTTTACATTTAGTCCAATCTCTAATTAAGCCAGTCTGTGGGACCCCCTTTCTATACTTCCAGTTCCTTCCCAGGTAAGAGGATGCTTACCATCCTCTCAAAAACTTTGGTGTGAAGGAATTACACAAACACACACAAGCAATATACAAGGTGTGCAACCTCTATTAATTGAAGTAAACTCTACAACTTGTGTGACAACTGTACAGCTGGGAAGAATGTACAGTTTTGGGGGGGTTCGGCAATTTACAAACCTCAGGTTATTAGAAGTACTGACCGTGGCATGAATTTACTAGTCTTCCTCCATGAAAATGCATTTACTGATCGAGGATGAGCCAAATAAACAAATGAAAAATCAAATTCTTTTGCTTGTTTTTCTGGACTTGCACCAGGTGGTGTTATGGCTGATCGCCAGCTGTCAGTATTGTACCATACTTTCACAAGACAATCATCCTGGAGAAAGAAAAAATACCGTAAATTAGACTACCTTGCATAAGAATATGATGCACTTCAAATACTTCTGGCTATGGCTCTTGGGTTTTAATTTTTCCTTTAAGTAAAATACCTTTCTGATGACAGAAAGTCAGTTCAGTAAACAGAACTTTAAAATCATAAAGATCATAAAGAAAACACAGCAGCAGAGCTTCCTTTTAATCTCTTGCCATTACTAACTCAGATTTAATTTTGCTCCTTCTGATTAGCTGCCGGTCTTTAACCACAAAAATGCAAGCTGCGCTGGCTTGAGCTGGTATTCAAATGTTAATACAACTTATTGTACTTTTGACAGAAAACCCCCAAAACCTACACACACAAATTTAAATGTTAGGAATACAAGCAAAGGTCAAAGATGACATCTCAAAAATCAAGCTCAGTACTGCTCAGCCTGCTTTTCTTAGATATGTACATACATAAATTGAAAAAATAGTGTCCCTTGTGTCCTTGTCCTTATGCCTTTAAGGACCAGATAAATTAATCTGGATCTAGATTTGCAAGTTGCCAATCAACTATTGAGTGGTACTGAAATATTGTATTAACCTGGGTATGTCTAACAATGACCCCGTTGGGAGGAGGGGGAGGTTGCTTTGCTGACCAGTATCTTCCTTCATAAAAAATTCAACGAAGAGAGAAGATGCGGAAACAAAGATGCATTTTAAAGTTTCTGCAGGCAGGTAATTAACTTAGTCATTTATGGTAAAAAATCTGTTATTAATTTTCCTACTTACTGAGTATTTTTTCCTATTTATTCCTAGTTATTTACTAATTGTGCTTTGCATGAATTTATAATGTAAGGCCGAACAAGAGGACGTAAGACATTCCAGTCAAAAACTCTGCAAGGACATTTCCCCTATAGAAGCTATTTGCAGATTAATTTATTTTTCCACAATTTAAATCATATTGTACCATTAAATCCATTAAAAATTGACCTTTAAAATAAATATTAACTCCTACCCATCTGTCCGGTTTCAGCTGCAGTAATTTTCTTACTGGCAGCTGGTATAGTGCTGTGCTGTCAATTTACGATGAGAATAATGTTGATAACACACCAATATTTTAGTTGTTGCTAAGCAGTCAAGGACTTTTCAGCTTCTCACACTACCCCACCAGCGAGCAGGCTGAGGGTGCACAAGAAATTGGGAAGGGACGCAGCTCACTCCAACTGACCAAAAGGATATTCCATACCACGTGACATCATGCTCAGTATATAAAGCTGAGGGAAGACGGAGGAAGGGGAGGACGTTTGGAGTTACGGTGTTCGTCTTCCGAAGTAACCACTACATGTCATGGAGCCCTACTTTCCTGAAGATGGCTGAACACCTGCCCGCCGATGGGAAGCAGTGAAATGAATTCTTTGTTTTGCTTCCCTGGGTGCATGGCTTTTACATTAACTACTAAGCTGTCTTTACCTCAGCCCATGAGTTTTCTCACTTTTACTCTTCCCATTCCCTTCCCGATCCCACCTATGGAGAGTAAGGAAGCAGCTGTGGGGTGCTTAGTTCCTGGGGTTAAACCACAACATCATCAAAAAACAAAATACAGTGAAATAGATACAATGTATATTGCCAACAATGACAAAACATTTTTTTTTTTTTTTTAATAAAATCTACTTCGATAATTCCGTAAATTCTCACAAGATGGGTCTGGACATTCCTACTGGAACCTTTTGACCAATGTCAATGTGACTCTTCTCTCAAAAAAAGACAACTGTATTATTTGCAGAAAAAAGCTACTCATTTCATATCCCTTAAGAAGCAATATAAATTATCCTACAGATTCACCACACTTTGTCACTTGATCCTACTCTACGTTATCTTTATTTTTTTTCTGCTTTGACTTGTTAAGGTATTATTCTCTTACAAAACCTGAACAACAAGTTTTGTAGCATAAACAAAAGGTTAGTCAGTGTTTCAGGAAGTGAAAAGATATGACAGTGACATTTTGCTTTAATGTTTTTGCTTATGTTGCAAGGGGTTTTAGTGCTTTTTCTGATAAACCACTCAACGCTGAGTACACAGAACTAATCTGTAAGTTTGGCCACAAGCACTGACATTAGCTATGTGAGAATGTATGTGTGGAGGTGAATGTGAATTCTCTTCTATGTACACAAATAGGCATAGAGACACATTTCCACAAAAATATATTAAAAAGCTATTTTTGATTAATGGTGTCACAATAATAGCGAAATGCTGAATATATTTCCTCACTAGAAGGATATCCAGCAGTGAGCTCATCCACAGATCTCCCCCATTCCCCAAAACTCTTCTATTTCTGATGTCTTACAACTTGGTACTGATTAAAAATGTGTATTTTAAAACAGTAAACAGTGAATATTTGTTGGGCTGCCCAAGCTACATTTCTCCCAAATTCTTATTTACAAAAATGTGAAGATGCATAGAGGAATTACTGGAAATACTATGCAAAAAATACAAAAAAAAGAAATTTTTCATTAAAAAGCTTGGTTTTTGGAAAAAAAAAAAAGTATGTTTGCTTTAATAGCTTATCTGAATTAGTACAAAACAAATTAGAAGAAAATACTTACCTTTCCAGCAGTAGCAAAAAACTCCCCATCCGGTGAGAATTTCATTAAAGAAACTTGAGAAGCAGTTCTATGAAATAAAGACAATTTAAAATAGAAAATAAGTTTTAAGACCTTTTTCAGAACTCTAAACAGAATTTTTTCCCCTTGAAATCAGGAATCACAGAATCACAGAAGTTGGAAAGGACCTCTGGAGATCGCCTAGTCCAACCCCCTGCCAGAGCAGGTCCACCTACAGCAGGTGGCACAGGATGGCGTCCACGCGTGTTGGGAATGTCTCCAGAGTCGGAGACTCCACCACCTCTCTGGGCAGCCTCTTCCAGTGCTCTGTCACCCGCAAAGGAAAGAAGTTCCTCCTCAGGTTCAGATGGAACTTTCTATGTTCAAGTTTGTGCCTGTTACCTCTTGTCCTGTCACTGGGCACCACTGAAAAAAAGACTGAAAGAAGACTGCCCCCCTCCTCGCAGCACCCTCCCTTTAAGTAGTTATAAGCATTGATGAGACCCCTCCTTAGTCTTTTCCAGATTAAAAACACCCAAGTCCTTCAGCCTTTCCTCATAAGAAAGCTGCTCCTGTCCCCTGATCATCTTTGTAGCCCTTTTCTGCCCTCCAGCAGTTCCCTGTCCTTCTTGAACCAGGGTGCCTAGAACTGGACACAGCACTCCAGATGCAGCCTCACCAGGGCAGAGTAGAAGGGGGAGGATGACCTCCCTCCACCTGCTGGCCACACTCCTCTTGATGCACCCCAGGATGCCATTGGCCCTCCTGGCCACAAAAGCACATTGCTAGCCCATTGCCATCCTGTTGTCCACCAGGACTCCCAGGTCCCTCTCTGCACAGCTGCTTTCCAGCAGGTCAGCCCCCAACCTGTACTGGTGCATGGGGTTATTCCTCCCCAGGTGCAGGACCCTACACTTGCCTTTGTTGAATTTCATATGGTTTCTCCCTGCCCAACTCTCCAGCCTGTCCAGGTCGCACTGAATGGCAGCACAGCTTCCAGGGTGTCAGCCTCCCCTCCCAGTTTCATGTCATCAGCAAACTTGCTGACGGTACACTCCATCCCTTCATCCAGGTCACTGATGAATGCACTGAACAGGACTGGATCCAGCACTGACCCCTGAGGAACACCACTAGTCACAGGCCTCCAACTAGACTCTGCCCACACCCCTCTGAGCTCTACCTGCCAGCCAGTTTTCAATCCACCCCACTGTCCATTCATCTAACCCACACTTCCTAAGCTTGCCTCTGAGGATATGGGAGATGGTGTCAAAAGCCTTCCTGAAGTCAAGGTAGACAACATCCACTGCCCTCCCCTCATCTATCCATCCAGTCATGTCACTATAGAAGGTTATCAGATTAGTCAGGCATGACTTCCCCTTGGGGAATCCATGTTGACTATTTCACATGAAAGTGATTTAATTCTTATATGCCAAGTATCCATTGCATTGTGTGAAACAACTTAAGCTTTAAGAAAGTCCAGAAGGACTAGGAGGTAAAACTGTGTGCAACACATGGTTGCTGTCGCACAGGAAATAGAGAAAACAAAAAAGCTGTAGCTTAGGATGCTACAATACCCAATATTCAAAAATATTGCAACAGAAAAACAGCTGCTAACAGATTAAACTCCGTGCAGATATGCCATACTTGAGCTCACAACCATTTGGATTTCAAATTGATTTCTGCTGTTCCATATTATCTTCCAACTTATCTGAAAGACATCTCAATGTCTCATATTTCCTATAGTTGTAACTCAAGAAAACAAAAATATGTAAACTGAAAAAGGTTGTTAAGTATCTGAAAGTAGTTTTTACATTAATGGTCACGCTGGTAAAAGATGCTACACCAAAACAATCTAAACCTAAGTATGTAGTTCATTTTTGCTGTGTTGTATTTTCATTGGAAATACTAATAAATAAGCTTCCTTTACAGGTTTTGAAGCACTGAGCTATTGCTTAAGTGACAGGCTTATTAATGGCAACAAGAACATACAAGAATTTAATTGTGCAGCACAAGCATAGTGTACTTTTTCATCTTGAATTTATTAGACGTATAACAAGTTGTAAGGTCTAACTTTCAAGAATGATTAAGTTAGCTATCAGGTCAACAAACACACAATGCACTTAGTGTGTGCAGAAACAACAGCAAGTCAAACACAAAAGCTGTGCAACAAAGAAAGTCAGTTTCCACCTAGGTTTAAGCAACATTCTCCTAGGAGGCCAATATGAAGCCATTTGGGAATGCCTCCCTCAGACATTAAAAATTATTCTGGCAAAGGGTAGTACCGCAAAATCACTATGTTCTAAACTTCTTAAGAAAAAACTATTCTAAGTCTAACTGAAGTACAAATGCTGGAAGATATACATGCATAAAAGGTGAACTGACAAAGCGATCTCTGCTGAACCTTTCCAGGACGCATTAGTTCAAAGTACACAATGCTCAGCAATCTCTCCTCAAGAGTTTAAAAGAGGGAAATAGGTGAAGAGCTATGAAGACTTCTGTAAGGTTTATGATACAAATGCAAAACACATTATTGAAGGGACAGAGGAAATGTAGTATCTGTATCACCTTGACTGTTGTTACCGCAACCCCAGATTGTAAAACCACACTCATGTCATTCCATCTACAGCCTGACTCCTCCTTTTATTAGGCTGAGAGATGAGGGTGGAAAGGTGTCTCAATAAACTGAGTAAGTCTTCAGCTTATTTTATTTAGGAAGTCCATCATATTCAAAGGAAAATTTTTCAGTTGTCGTTTGGATCTTTGGATTTTAAACACATCCTTGAAAAAAGCTAGATAGTACACAGAAAAAGGAACAACTGAAGGATTAAAAAATTATTTTTTCAGGTACATCCAGGGAACTACCCACTTAATGCGAAGTGCTTCATAAAGAATAATTTCAGGTAGGTCTGTCCACTGTCCAGCCAGCTACTTCAGGAGACTTCTTTAAGGAGACTGCCATATGCTACACTGGTCCCAGTTGAACAGTGCACCTGATGTATTAGAACACTCTTCCCATAGCAGAAAGGGCCGTGATTTAAACTGTCTCCAACTGAAATACTAAACTAACACTTTTCTGAATGTAGGAATACGGACACAAAGATTAAAATGATTAATCAATACAAATACAAGAATAGAATTCAGAGATGCAGTAAAACAGAATGCGCCCATCTTTGCATGACTGTTCCAAATATCCAGAACAAGCACAGGAAAAGTAAAAGGTGTGTGAAAGGGGGGAGATCTGTGAGGATGAAAGAAAGGAGGACATAGAAGGAAGTTTATTTTAATCAGTCCTGCAAGCACAATAATTTTCAAATATGCAGCTTTCATGTTACTTCTTGTACAAGCCTTGCCTTGGTATTTTACTAGTATTCAATATAATTGAAGAATAGCCTAGGACCATAAACTACCCCAAAACCAATTACAACTGATCTTGTAGGAAGAAAGAAATGTCATGTATTTAAGGCAAATATAATTCAAACTTATCACACATCAATAATATTTATCAAGTAACAGTACATAATAGGATTTCACTGAACTATACGAAGTATTTAATCTGAAAAGTATGAATCAGGAAGGAAAAAGGAATTGTCTTTAAATGAGTTTCTTACTTGCATTGCCAGATACACTTCCATTCTCCAAGTCCAACATCTGTTCTTTCAGTATTGTCATTGTCAGAAGGGTTTTCCGAAAGAACATTGGACCAAAGCTGAAGACAACTGGAACCAGTCAAAAGACGAGTCCCTAAAACATTTATAATATTATAACTATGAAACATGTAGCAAAATGTAGACTTCTATAAAGACAGAGACAAAAAACACTTTTGCAAAGCTGAAACTGCAGAATGAAATATGCCAGATACTATCTTAAAAGCTTTTCTATAGCAAAGTAACTATAATAGCAGTGTGCATTTTACACATTCACCTACATGGAGATAGATTGGGTCAATCTAGCAAGAAGATACTCTCATGTGAGACATTTTGGTTTGAATATCTACAGTTCAAATAGTGAAAATTAATCACATTTTCAAAGCAGTTATTCTCTAAAAGAAATACCTAGAGCTACTGTAGATGTCCCTGTTCCACAAAAAATACTTACGATTTAAGCCATGTTTTTAAACATTAGATACTGCTGAGATTAGGATAATCAAGTAAGACCATACAGATACATGTAATATTTTGGCTCTCCTATAACAAGTGACAAAAGGTAGATTTCACTTCACTGTAGTGTTCTTTGTCATGTTAGGACAAAACAAGTATCTTTTCCTTTACCCGCAAAACAGTGAAATTTAAGTAAAAAATTAGTTGCAGTATCAAATAGTTAGGTGTTTCTTTTATTCTAGTCTTACCTGTGGGATCCCATGTTAGATTATGTACTATGGCGTCCAGTAAGATTTGAGCATTTTTCTGCCACTGATAATGTAATGTCTGAAATGTTAAGTATTCACAAACATTAGCATTAAAACGCTTCCTTCCCTTCTTCTTTTATAATAGAAATAATACATGTTCACTGCACTCTCCCACTTTCATGAAGGATGTGTTTAAAAATACATTACTGCTTATCCAATAAAAGTGGATTAATTCTGATTTTTAAACAAAACAACTTTCCATTAATCTGACCATATAGAAGTAGAAGTTTCTAACTTCTTATTTTAAAAATATAGCCCGAAAAAAATTCAGCACATATAATCATCATCACACTCTTTTTTTTGAAAGGAAGTTTGATTTTATTCTTGGAGGGGAAAAAAAAAGATATCTCAAAAATGAAATACACTAAATGCATCTGGTGTTTCATATCAGCAGTATTGTTGAATTAAAGGATTTCAATAAGTTTAAGATAACACTCCCCTCTTTTTTTGTGTTTTAATACACTACAGGACAGTCAACTATCCTCAGATTTTGCATCATTAATTCATTCACTGGAACAAGCTGAGGATTAAATTCACAAAATATATACCTGATCTGTTTTCATAACAGATTGAGAAGTTTTAATGCTCTGAATTATAAAAGAAACTGAAATTATTACTGGAAACAATATTAAAAGCTAACAGGGTTTTTTCTTAACTCACAAAGACACTTTTAGAGGAATCACCACCCACTCAATAGATGTGAAAGTTAAAATGTTACAACTAAATCCTTCAGAAATCTGGTAGAAAACAGTCAGAAGTACCTGCAGATAAGGATCTACATGAAATATTTCTGAAGCTGGTTTTTCTTTTTTTTAGGTGCGAATTAGAAAAACATTCAGGATGGATTCAATGGCTCAAACCATCAAAAAAAGAGATCAGTATTTCTAATAAGTTCATATGACCATAGGAAGTCACATTTTACCATTATTTTTTTCCGCTGCTTTCCAGTGATATAAAATGCTGTATATGACAGAATCACAGAATGTTAAGGGTTGGAAAGGACCTCTAGAGGTCATCTGGCACAACCCTCCTGCCAGAGCAGGTCCACCTACAGCAGGTTGCACAGGATGGCATCCAGGTGGGTTTGGAATGCCTCCAGAGTCAGAGACTCCACCACCTCTCTGGGCAGCCTCTTCCAGTGCTCTGCCACCCTCAAAGGAAAGAAGTTCCTCCTCATGTTCAGATGGAACTTCTTATGCTCAAGTTTGTGCTTGTTACCTCTTGTCCTGTCACAGGGCACCACTGAAAAAAGACTGGCACCCTCCTCCTGGAACCCTCCTTTAATTATTTGCAAACATATTCTATACCATTTATTTAATGAATATAAAAAATACCACTGGTTTACAGGTACAGCAGGGACCATATGACTGAGTTGGTTAGTATAAAGAAGGGAATCCACTATATGGCCACATAAACAATTAATACAAATGGAGAGGCCAATCCCCTGCAGAGGGAGAGAGAAGCTCCTTGAGCAATTGCTGTCGAAGCCCTGATATCGTCAAACTGACCTTAATGAAAGTTTAATGCTTCTAATGATAAGAGTAATCCTCACAGTGTAAGAAGCATGGTTAGATAACTTGCTCTAAACCATGTTATTAGCCAGAAATTAAGATTCTGGCCACCAATTCACTAAGCCACTGTCACCAAAACTAAGCCATGCTATCAAGAGAATATTGTTGTTACCATCACAACAGTGAAGTATAAGCATTCCGTCAGATATTCTAAAAAGGTTGTAGACTTTTTGAAACTATTACAGATTTGACCAAGAGCTCGCAGTTTCATAAACCAGAGTTAAAATAACAATTCTAAAACACATCAGGACATAAAAGCGACATAGGATGGTCCAGAAAGGAATTCCTACTGTAATGGCTCTACTCTTTGGAGAATGGGGGCATACACATCTTACTGGGTTCTTGTCCTGGTTTGAGGTAAAACAGGACCAATTTTGTTCAGTAACTCTGCTTTCTAACTAGGCCTCTTCTAACTGCTGAAATTAGCAGCATATTGTGCAGAAAAATGCTCTTTCTCAGAGCGTTAAGACCCATGTTTATAGCTGATGCCGAGGCACGGGATGCAGGCATCCCTTGCTTAGACATATTTGCTATAACGACCAAGGCCAGACAACTTTGTTATTTGCCCCGTTGGAGGGTCGGAAGCAGAGAAGCGTAGAGGGGTCCCATCTGTGGGGAGGAGCGGACAGGACAGGTGACCCAAAACTGACCAAACACTGTATTCCATCCTATCTGCATCATGCTCAGTGTAAAAGCTGAGGGATCAAAGGGTCAGGACCGGCTTGGCCTTCCTCCCCAGCTTGCTCGGGCTTTTGCTCTTGCTGGGGCTCTTGCTTTCTTCCTTCAATGGCTGGTGTCCGAGGAGGACTCCATCGGTTCGTCTGCCTTTGATCCCGACCCATGTGTTCCTGAATCCAGTTCCCTTCCGTCGCTGAGTCCAGTCTGGGACTTCCCCAGTGCCTGCTGGTGACGTGATTGTCGTCCTGGGAGCTTGATACGGTTTTGTATATATTTCATTATTTTCTTTTTGTTATTTTATTCTTTATATTTCATTAAAGTAGTTTAGTTCTTACTAAACTAGTCTCTCTTCTTCTCTCTCTCCTGCTCGGCAGGAGAGAGGGAACATCTGTCGCTCGGCTTGCTTGGGCCGATCCGGCCCAAACCCACGACAGTTCTAAAATGTATTAGTTATGAATTTCAAAATTAGATAAATCAGTAATATGAAGCATTATAGTAAAATCTACTTATTTAAAACTATTTCAAATAACATGTCTCTGCCCTCCCCCTACAATTTTCACTTCCCAACGACCATCTTATCTCTCAATTTTATTCCAGCATTAAAAGACAATATCAAAGAAATCTTCAACTTTAAAGCAAACCAGAAAAATGTGTCAGGCTTTATAACTGAGTAAATGAATTAAGGAGCGATGAATTACTTACATTATGATGACTGTTGTCCTGCTTCAAGAGGCTAACTGGCTCAAAGATACAAATCACATTTCCATAAGAAGCTGCAATCTGAAGAAATTTATATGTACATAAACACACATAGAAGAAACAAGTTACAGAACAAAAAAGAATAAAATGCAAATTTTTATTTTACTTTTAATCCTTCTTATAAATTTGAAGCCCACATCCATTCCCTTTCAACAACAGAAAAACAACATCTAGCAAAACTCATGAGCAAGTGTCAATAATAATAAAAATGCAATTCTTTATTTACTCATTAGTCCTGCTGCGCTACTGAGAGCAAAGGTGGACATAAGTATTTTTTTTTTTTTTATATATCAGATCTATAATCAATATTCTTTCCACATTAAATTAGGTAAACACTCAAAGAAGCCTGCTGAGTTAGCAGTCTCAGAAGTGGAACCAATATCAGTTCAGGGTACTTTTGTGGACTTCCCTGGCATAAGAACATGCCACATTATAAAAAGTAAATTCAGAAGACACAAGCTGCACAAGCTAAACACCCAATGCAGAGAACTCCAGAACAGAAGAACTATTAAATGCTAATAAAAAATACTTCCAAAGAAGTTGCAGTATGGTCAGCTTTAATTGGTATTTCAAAGTCTTATTCCATCAGTGACATGAGCCATCCCAAACTTGCATCAAGACAGAATTAAGAGTATTTTATCTCAGGATATCTCTACAAAAGTAAGCTTAAAAGACTTGCTAAGAAGAGCCAAAACAAGACAAATGTATGTTAAAGACATCAGGCAGACAGCCTGAGAGAGCTGTCACAAGGTAACAGTGCCTAAAACTACTCTGAAATACAGATGTACAAAAATGAAGGAGTTTGCATAGGTCACCTTGTCCATTGCATAATGGACATCCTTCATTCTGAAGTGATGCTTGGTGTTATAAGGAGCGCTTCTACAGTTCTGATATGCTGTAATAGTCAATTTCCTATTTCTGTGAAATTCCACCTCAGAGAATATCCCCAGTTTTCCTTTACCAACATTAAAGAGAGTCAGAGTCACTTTATAAAATACATTTTGATTTCAGTATCAGCCACAACAGCTTTAGGAAAGAAAAAAAAAGGTGTTAAACTGTCATACTTGAGTTGTTACTGTTATTTACAGATCTGTTAATTACCAATGTACATGATCCATACAAATGTACAGATCCATACACACCCAAAATCCATAGATCTGTACATTTGAGCTAAACCTGCATGAAAAACCAGATAGTTAAATAAATTTCTATAACACTAAAAACCTAAACATCAGCCTGACCCAAAAATGCCAAGAATAATTTTGTCACAGTTGAAAAAGGCCTGAAGAAACTTTTTCCTCACAACTCAGACTAATATTTGCCCTCTAATTCTCTTTAATTACTGTATTCTTTTATTCTCACAATTCTATTCCACATCCCAACAGCAAGTTTGTATAAACTCATATTGATTAGCTTTTCCATTTTCTCCAAGTATGGACAGTCCTTTCACTTTTTATTTTTAGTGGGTTTTTAAGACAAACTAACATTAGCATGACAAAATCTTAAAAAGCATCCAGAGCAACAGCTACCCCCTGAAAGTTTCCAAAGACCTCTACAATGACACAGCCACTATGACCAGTCCTCACTGAGCAGCATGCCACTAAAAAGAGTAATGCACGTCTGTGTCAAAGACTTTCCCAAACCACCACAATAATCACTCAGATGTCAATTAAATATCTATTGTAGCCCCAATTCCTGTTATTAGAAATAAGGTGCACAGAGTAGCCTGAGTCGTAAGAGAGAGGTTACAGTCATTAATGAGAGACAGCGGTAGTGAGCGCACCCTTAGAAAGTCTGTAGAGGACAGAGACATGAGTGGTGCAGCTGATTCACTAGAGGGAAGGGATGCCATCTAGGGGGACCTTGACAGGCTTGATGAATAGGCCCATGTGAACTTCATGAAGTTCAACAAGGACAAGTGCAAGGTCCTGCACCTTGGGCAACCTGCAGTATCAGTATAGACTAGGGGAAAGAATGGATTGAGACCAGACCTGTGGAGAAGGACTTGGGGCTACTGATGGATGAAAAATTGCACTTGAGCTGGCAATGTTCCCTTGGAGCCCAGAAAGCCAATCGCATCTTGGGCTGCATAAAAAGCAGGGTGGGCACCAGGGCAAGAGAGGTGATTCTCACCCACTACTCCACTCAGGCGAGACTCCACTTGGAGTACTGTGCCCAGCTCTGGAGCCCTCAACACAAAAAAGACATAGACCTACTGGAGCAGGTCCAGAGGAGGGCCACAAGGATGGTCAGAGGGATGGAACACCTCTCCTATGTGGACAGGCTGAGGGAGTTGGGATTATTCACCCTGGAGAACAGAAAGCCCCAAGGCAGACCTTGTTGCAGCCTTTTAATACTTAAAGGGGAATTACATGAAAGATGGAGAAAGACTTTTTACTGAGGCCTGTAGCGATAGGACAAGGGGTAGTGGTTTTAAACTAAAAGAGTAGATTTAGATTGGACACAAGGAAAAAATTTTTTATGATGAAAATGGTGAGACACCGGAACAGGTTGTCCAGAGATGCTGTAGGTCCCCCATTCCTGGAAACATTCAAGGTCAGGTTGGATGGGGTTTTGAGCAACACAATCTAGTGACAGATGTCCATGCCCACAATGTGGGGATGGGGATTTCACTAGATAATTTTTAAAGGTCCCTTCCAACCCAAACTATGCTATAATTCTTGCACTGCCATATAAGAACAAAGCATCAGTCCCTGGGGCAACAACTTTGTCCACTGTCATCACTTTGTCCAAAGTAGGAATATAACTGGCAGCATCAGATACTCATTCTATAGAGTTTTAGTATAATCTAAATAGTTTCTTGATACACTTATGTTTTTCTCCACCAGGCCTCCATATTGNTGTTATAAGGAGCGCTTCTACAGTTCTGATATGCTGTAATAGTCAATTTCCTATTTCTGTGAAATTCCACCTCAGAGAATATCCCCAGTTTTCCTTTACCAACATTAAAGAGAGTCAGAGTCACTTTATAAAATACATTTTGATTTCAGTATCAGCCACAACAGCTTTAGGAAAGAAAAAAAAAGGTGTTAAACTGTCATACTTGAGTTGTTACTGTTATTTACAGATCTGTTAATTACCAATGTACATGATCCATACAAATGTACAGATCCATACACACCCAAAATCCATAGATCTGTACATTTGAGCTAAACCTGCATGAAAAACCAGATAGTTAAATAAATTTCTATAACACTAAAAACCTAAACATCAGCCTGACCCAAAAATGCCAAGAATAATTTTGTCACAGTTGAAAAAGGCCTGAAGAAACTTTTTCCTCACAACTCAGACTAATATTTGCCCTCTAATTCTCTTTAATTACTGTATTCTTTTATTCTCACAATTCTATTCCACATCCCAACAGCAAGTTTGTATAAACTCATATTGATTAGCTTTTCCATTTTCTCCAAGTATGGACAGTCCTTTCACTTTTTATTTTTAGTGGGTTTTTAAGACAAACTAACATTAGCATGACAAAATCTTAAAAAGCATCCAGAGCAACAGCTACCCCCTGAAAGTTTCCAAAGACCTCTACAATGACACAGCCACTATGACCAGTCCTCACTGAGCAGCATGCCACTAAAAAGAGTAATGCACGTCTGTGTCAAAGACTTTCCCAAACCACCACAATAATCACTCAGATGTCAATTAAATATCTATTGTAGCCCCAATTCCTGTTATTAGAAATAAGGTGCACAGAGTAGCCTGAGTCGTAAGAGAGAGGTTACAGTCATTAATGAGAGACAGCGGTAGTGAGCGCACCCTTAGAAAGTCTGTAGAGGACAGAGACATGAGTGGTGCAGCTGATTCACTAGAGGGAAGGGATGCCATCTAGGGGGACCTTGACAGGCTTGATGAATAGGCCCATGTGAACTTCATGAAGTTCAACAAGGACAAGTGCAAGGTCCTGCACCTTGGGCAACCTGCAGTATCAGTATAGACTAGGGGAAAGAATGGATTGAGACCAGACCTGTGGAGAAGGACTTGGGGCTACTGATGGATGAAAAATTGCACTTGAGCTGGCAATGTTCCCTTGGAGCCCAGAAAGCCAATCGCATCTTGGGCTGCATAAAAAGCAGGGTGGGCACCAGGGCAAGAGAGGTGATTCTCACCCACTACTCCACTCAGGCGAGACTCCACTTGGAGTACTGTGCCCAGCTCTGGAGCCCTCAACACAAAAAAGACATAGACCTACTGGAGCAGGTCCAGAGGAGGGCCACAAGGATGGTCAGAGGGATGGAACACCTCTCCTATGTGGACAGGCTGAGGGAGTTGGGATTATTCACCCTGGAGAACAGAAAGCCCCAAGGCAGACCTTGTTGCAGCCTTTTAATACTTAAAGGGGAATTACATGAAAGATGGAGAAAGACTTTTTACTGAGGCCTGTAGCGATAGGACAAGGGGTAGTGGTTTTAAACTAAAAGAGTAGATTTAGATTGGACACAAGGAAAAAATTTTTTATGATGAAAATGGTGAGACACCGGAACAGGTTGTCCAGAGATGCTGTAGGTCCCCCATTCCTGGAAACATTCAAGGTCAGGTTGGATGGGGTTTTGAGCAACACAATCTAGTGACAGATGTCCATGCCCACAATGTGGGGATGGGGATTTCACTAGATAATTTTTAAAGGTCCCTTCCAACCCAAACTATGCTATAATTCTTGCACTGCCATATAAGAACAAAGCATCAGTCCCTGGGGCAACAACTTTGTCCACTGTCATCACTTTGTCCAAAGTAGGAATATAACTGGCAGCATCAGATACTCATTCTATAGAGTTTTAGTATAATCTAAATAGTTTCTTGATACACTTATGTTTTTCTCCACCAGGCCTCCATATTGCATAGAAGCTCCCAACATTTTTCTCATTCATCAAAAGGTCTGTAACCCTTACTAAGCTACATTACCACTCACAAACAAACAGCAGAAAACAAAAAAAATCCCAGTTCCTCTGAAAAGAATCCCCAGACTGCCTACTAAAAAACAAATGAAACCCCCCACCTTATTATAGTCACGAAATCATAAACTCTGGATTCAAAACTGAGCTTTCAAACTCAAAATAATTCATAGTTCTACTTACGAGAAAAAAGTCTTGTTTAAAAATGTCTTATTTAACAGACTTACTGGTTTTAGTTACTTATTTTCTACAGGTAACCTAGTGGCATGTAAAGTAAAATAATTTTTTGATTAGTACCTACTTTTTTTTTGACATCAGTAAACCAGTTTGTTCAATAAAGAAAACACTTTATACATTGTAACACTGCAGTCACCATGACACAAACAACTTTGATTAAACATTTCAAATGAACCTAAGCTAGGACCATCTTCTTGTGCCTTGTTAGATATTTGTACAAACCAAAGCAAAAAACCCAAAGTTTTGCCAGTTTATGATTAAACATTTTGGCCTTAGTTCTTATGTTCACTAGACGAAGTGGAAAGAGGCTTGTAGCTTGCTTACATTGTGTTGGAGAAGATCAAGTACTGTACCTACTTACAAATAAATTGTTGCCTACCAAGTTGCCTACAACCAGAGGCAAGAGACTGGATTCAGCAGCCTAAAATTAAATTCTCCCGTTTGTGAAACTAGTCCTTGCAAATCCATGGGAGAATTTTTAAAAAGTTTGTACAAATATAACACAGACACATGTAAATATAAATGTAAATGCTTTCTTGGAGTGATTTAAAAGTTCTCATCTTGGTGGTTTTTTTTTTCCCCTCTCATTCTTGCAGACAGAAAATTAAGTTTATCTCCAAAACTAGAATAGGAAGAGAGAAGATGGTGCCACGTGCCCCCCACCTTTCAAAGCCACCCAAGAGCTGGGTCATAAATGAACTCCTAACCAGTTGTTACTTCAAAATAGTTTCACAAGGCACCAGCTGCGCAATAAACGAATTAGATTTAGGGGCAAGGATGGAGGAAAATTTCAACTCATTACTTCCATAAAGAGAAAACAACTCTTTTACAAACCCGTTCTGTCATCCAAAGGGAGAAATACCGAGATTCTTCACAAAGTAAAGGCCAGGTATTACGGAGAAAATGCTTTATAGCAGTTCTCCATAAAGTAGAAAATTGAAAAGGTACATAATTCGTAAACTACAAATTATAACTGGATGCTTTCTAGAAAGGTTCAAAATCGCAGCCTAAATAAACTAAACTATTTGCATTCTGTTTCTTCCTACAGATTCTGAACAATGAAGAACAATATGAACATAAACTGAAGAGAAATCTGTGTATCTATACTGATGAAGAAGCTGTAGGAAGAAATTCCACTTTTGCAACAGTGAACTGGAAATGCACTGATCAGTCCAGTCACTAAGTAGATTCCTAGTCATTCAATGCCAAGTTTTTCAGCACTCTGCAAATACATCTAGTCTAATTGCTAACAGCAAACAATAACAACTTGCTGAATCAAAATGACCACATAGGCCTACTTCAGAAACGAAAAAATTCTAAAGCTTAGCAAGCTTGATCATCTGATGTATTCATCTGTGTTAATTTACAATTCAAGGATGTTTTGTCATTTAAATGCATACAGAACTGCTATTGTGCAGTCAAGATGACCCTGCAAATTTGCAGAAAAATTTTATGAGTTTAACTGTGATATGTGATCTGCATGGGTATTTCACCATCTGTTAATATATGGCCAGTCAACATATGGCCAAAATAACTTTGGAGAGCCAATGAAGAAAGACATCCAGTCTTTATGGCTACAAGGTACCAGAAAAATTCCTGTATGTTCCTTCACTACCACTGCAAGAGTTAATCACTCAAACATTCAAAAGTAGGAACAGAGAGTGGCTGGGGATCATCATCATAGACTCTAGATGTAAACATGAACTGGTTTCCACGTGGAGGTCTTGTCTCAAGATGGACACCAGAATCTAACTAAAGCTTTCATCAGCTCATCAGGCTTGTATTGATCTGCAGAATGCACAGGTTATCTCCTCACTAGGACAGGCCTAAAGAAAGCAACAAAGTAAAAAAAACGCTCTTAGATGAGCCAATCTGTACCCAGACACCATTCCTACTGTGTCTGTGAATGGCTTAATCACACCGTGACAGCCCAATGGATAAAGTTACCTGGTTATTCCTTTTTCACTGTGACAAAACTAAGGAAGATCTCTGTAAAAAGGACTTGAAAACTAATAGTGACTAAAACACAATGTTTCTGATCCAGTATACCTACATAAGAAAATGAAAAGCTGAGAATTCAAGAAAGCAAAACCTTGTCCCAGAGAAATTTTAAGCCTTTACAAATTGCTTGAAAAGGATGTTATTTTTCTGGATGACCTGAAAGTGATTTTTGTGGAAGCACCCATCTGGTGCCAGCTGCTCATATCTCAAAGTATGTCGATGACATACCCAATAGTGTGAGGCCATAGCAAATAAATTACCTTACTCATCTTTTAGTCAAATTCTTGCTGTCTCCTCTATGCAGTCCCGTGTGTATCTTTATCTTCCTGTGCAGCCCTACATATCTTCTACAATCTCATATCTATGGTTACTATTTCACATTCACACATGCTTTCCACAAATAAAGACATGAAGCAATTGGCCATTTTACTATTCACTGTTCTCTATTTGCTTTAACTTGCAAGTATCCACACTCTCGACACGGTGCTTAGCATGACATTGCCAGAACATTCTTAGAAATGATGCTCTACTTACCTTCCCCTGTTGCACTGAACAATCCACACATCCCACCTGAATGTTTCCATGTTTTGCTCCAGGTATTATCTGTAATCTTTCGAAGTCAGTGCCCAGTACCACAATATCACATCCTGAGGCATATGCCTAAAAGAGCAACAAGAACTAAGTAAAGCTCTAGCTATTTTCAGCATATGGGTGAAGTACGAAGCAGCATAGCCCACGTATCCTATCCATCTAGAACACTATAGACAGAAGTATATAAGTATTTGAAGAGACCAGAAAGATGTCTAGATTTTAAATCATGCAACGGAAGTGGCAAAATACCGTCCCTCCATACTAAGAAGTGCATCACAACACCTGCATAACAAGTAAACAGTGGTTCAAGACAGAAGAGGTAAAAAAGATGGAGTTAGGAACACTAAGCAAAAGCAAAAAGTACGAAGAACAAAGTTCATGAAAAGTAAGAAAAACTAACATATTTCCTAGACTGGCGACAGAGGCATTTAAAATTTTATTTTGAAAAGGGGTAACAGAACTCAGGAGCTAAAATGGTAGAAAGCATTTACTAAAGAATTTAATAACGGAAAAATTCAAAAGGGTAACAGAATGAAGCTTACAGAAAAGCAAAGCTGTGCTTTCAGGCTTGTTGAGTCTCCTGTTACTTGCATTCCATGGCTTAATTTTATTGTCTCTTTAATTTATATCGTCACTAAGTAATTTGATATATCTAACACACTCACAAAGCCTGCTAATCGAGCACTTCAATGCCTGAGTCAAAATTTCTTCCTATGTTTATGAAAATTTTGTTAGAAACTTAGCATGGATTAAAATGTAGAGAAAGATTAAACACTGGTGAAATTTGTGAGCAGAATCACCCAATAAGTATATGAACATAGCATTCAAGGATTAAAGTCCTAGAACAAGGAATACATATGCACCAAAAAGTGAACTTTGTTGCTGGCTTCCTGATTTTAAGAGTACAAAAAATAGTATTCAGTTAAAGAGCAACAGAATGATGGAAGGGCCAAAAACGCCATTTTGGTTGGCCAAAAGATCCAAGAGCAGAACAGTCTCACAAAAACTGCACATGGAGGATTTCCGTTATCAACACAAATAACTGTGCCTTAGAACCAACCCTACTAATTTCTAGTATATTAACTAAAAATACCTGACTTCGAAAAAACCAGAAATATTGAATGCTAGATTTAAAAATTTGAAATCTGAGGATCACGTTTTCAGGTGTTTCACATGAAAAGGTACTTCTAGCCAAGCCTGACCTAGACTATCATACCATTACATATATTAAAATTAATGAATAAAAAATACAGAGATTTACAGAGATTGAAGACAATTTTCCACACAAAGGGTTCAGTGATATTTCACGAAACGATCTCACCCAGAAGACTGTAATGACCATTCTCAGACAATATTAATTTATTACTTTCCAACCAACAGACCACCAACCAACCTTAAAATAACCTGGTAATTGAAAATGCTGTCTAGAATGTTTCTGTAGACTAAATGTAACCATGTATTTATTTATGATTGTTTACTATTGGCCAGGTATTTGAGCCCCGTCCTGTCCCCTCTTCAGCTTCAAGACGAGGTTCAAGCAGTGTAATTCTTCCTGTCAAAAGACAGGCTTTTATTATAAATTGACATACTAAACCACAGGCTCCAAAGACTCATTTAAAATTTGTTCCAAAAGCGGAGATAGAGTCCTACTTTTTCTTCAAATGTTAGTAATTATTTTGATATCGCAATGACATGAACTTTGGGCCCGTTCCTCACACAATATTTTTTTTCTTTAGTTAAAAACCATCTCACCTGGTGACTCACTGATTAAGTCCCTAGTCCACCAGGCAAAGGTTATTCAGCAGTACCATATACGTAATTTTTTTCCCACAGCCATTTTGTTGAATTTAGTGTTCCATACGGGGGCAATTTTAAGGACAAAAAAAAAAGTGCTTAACTTTAAAGAGAGAACATGGCTTTATTAAAAATATCTTTAAAACACTGAAGTGCCAAAAACTGTATGAAGCCCACCTGCTCTTCTGTATGCCCCTCTAGGCCTCATCAGCATTTCATAGACTTACTAGATTTCTCCCATCTGGTTCTCTTCACTTCTAACTTCGCAGGCAAGCCTGAGATCACATAGTGTCACAACACTACAATATTTCCACCATTATGCGCAAGAACTAGCATACATAACAACACATACCATTAGGAGAGATCCTGAAGTTTGTAAAACTAACCGTTTTAATGAGATCAAGAACTCGACCAGTTTTAACATATAAATAAGAATAATCCTGAGTACGCTTGGCATTTTGCACTGGAAAAACTCTAAAGTAACTATCAAACGCTAAACACTGGAGTCTTTAGGATATTCATCAACGTAGCAAGAACAAGGATTTAAAATAGTATCAGAACTCAGGCTATCTCTGGCTACCTCGGGTTGCTGGACAGCAGCAGCTCAAAGAGGTATGCAAACATCCTAGACTCGCTGTTTCCTGAATACATTCCCTTCACAAATATAAATTCTTGTCCAAGACTATAGCGATGTTTAAACATGGCTATTATTTTATGTTTAATACTCATTTCTTGCCCAACTTCATATGCTGTGTAGTTAAAAAAAGTTTGTCAAATTGGGGATGAACTTTCTGAAGGAAAGTTGGAGAGTATAGTCTTACCCTAGCAGTTCTCAGTTCTAAAAATTAACTATAAGCACACTTGTAGGAATCCTGACCAGGGTGGGGGCGAGAGAATTGTCCTTTAAAAATCTTATTCTTGGAAGAAAAACATAGTCATTCCATCCTTACATTCTGGTAATTCTCCACATTACCTGAAAAAAAAATTACATTAGTGGAAAAAAAAAGAATCACTTCTGACATCAGTCTGTTCAGATGAATTTAGATCATGCTTGGTCACACTGACTTTCCAATACCCAATAAGCTGCAGAACAACTGACTAGGTCATAAGTCTGTAGGGCTGATCTGTCCCCACAGAGGTAGGAAGGGGGGGAGGGGGAAAAAGCATTTTCAAAGAGCTTCCAAATATAACTACAGGCAAGCAGAAGGATGATGACTTGGTAGCTATTTTTGACGTTTAGTCAGTGTTCGCCTGCAGGAGAACCACAATTTCAAAGACAAAAAGGAAGGGATGCAGAGGGGAAGGAAGCTATGTACTTCAGAGGAAAAGTGTCTGAATAGAAGGTATCGAAGCTGCCTGGCAAATGAAACTGCAACAGGCTGCCTTTTCTACTGTTGCCTACCATCCCAACCCCATTACACCTCACGCTGACCAGACACTGTGGGAAGGGAAGCTTCAGTGCTGCTTCCTCCTACAGTGTCCTTCCTTCAGTTCTTTACTGTCCCCACTGCAACTCATCTATTAGACTGTCTCTCTGCAGAGAAGTCACATCCTCACACACACCCAGTCTCCAGTTCTGAATGAGGTTTATAAGCAGTAGTATCCTATGAAGACATTTCTCTAAATCAAGAGAACAAAACTAACTCCTGGACTAATTTTACGCTTATATTTTTTTCATCTCAGAAAACTCTATGAGGTATTTCAGTATAGTATAACGCAAGTCAGTACTCAGGTTTAAGGGATACTTTCTATACCCTAACTGTCTCTCAGATACAACAAAAATGAATTCTGCCTACGAGTCAACTTCATCTGCTTTTTACTGCGAGGCTGGTCCACAATAGTTTGCGTGTCACTCATTTTCATCTTGACAGAAGCTACTGAGATTGCGTTTTTATAAGGTATGGAAACTAAGAAAAAAGGTAATTCAAGCGCTGTATTACATGTAGGGCAAGAAGTCATTTCAGACCACATGTACTTCTTATATTTACACTGTTGTTTACTTACCTAGCCCTTGGCAGGGGGGAGGGGGGGAGACAAAATGCTGCCCTACAGGTCAACTAGGAAAGAATTCCTATTTATATATTATTTTCAAAAAATAATAAAACCCCAAGGTGCCTTTTTAAAGCAAGTAGAGCCTGTAAGTCTGATTTCAGCAAGCCATAAAAGCCTTTCACCTTAAGAATGTCCTAGAATATTTACAAGTTGTCTTTGCACAATAGGACAAGTAGATAATGTTGACATTATCATGTTCTTGGAATGTTTATTAAACAATGCTTTGTTCTTCTGTTACACAAATAAACAAGATAGAACCAGTTCAAGCTGCATGAACATGGATTTCACTAGCTGTTGACATAGCAAAACAAGCCTGAAATTAGGAAGTGAAAGATTTTTCAGGCCCGTGAAAATAAATGTGATTTTGCATACAGTAATGGGTTTTCACACAATTTCCACCCATTCCTTTAATCAGATGTCAGCTCTTATTTCTAAAATCATATTTCTTTGGAGAAGACTAACAGATATTTTCACAGTAACAGTGCTTTAAAAGCATGTTAGTTTTAACAGAAAGTAGTACAGACAAGTATTCTGATTTCTTTCTAAAGTGAAAGCCTGATATACACAACTCTTAAAAACAGAGAATGGTATGGGCAAATCAGACTCTACTCTCAACAGAAGCAAAATAACAGGGGTCTTGACCTCTTACATAGGACAGCACCTCTACAGCAATTATCTCCCTTATACTCGACCCTTGTTACATATTTCTTCTACGTACTGCCGAAGTTTCTGCTATAGTTTCTGCTACAGCTACATAAAGACTGACACATTATCTTGCACAACTTGCAGACTTTATTTAACCTACATCTCTTATATGAAGGGCACAAATGCACTCACCATAAATTGACAGCTATTATCCACAGGTGAATGCTGTAATATGCATGCAAACATATGCATTTATGAAGTAATATATATACATAAACACATGAAAATACATGGGATGAACATACAGACTAGAAAGATAACGCAAAACTCTGTGCTGGGCTCACGATAATACAGAACCACCCAGCCGAAGCACATTTACGCATTTACAAGGGACCACATTTAGCAGTTCACAGTAACTTATTTGGAAATGTTCTCTTCCCACTACAGCTACACGGGAAGCTTATCAACAGCCCACACTATCGCCCGCTTCTTTTGTTTTGCAACTGATTCGGTTACTGTATCTGAGGTAATTCTCAAGCCACAATGAGGCCATTTTTATCACTAATAGGTCTCAAGGGTTCTTATGTCCCTTGCAAATGACATGAAGCAAGTCCCAAAGGTCAGGATGCCAGGGCTCGTGATCAAATGGACGGCTTAAAAAGATTTTATCAAAACTTTACAATAGCTGACTAATATTTCTGTCACATATTTGAAAGTGGAAGTTTACAACAGGTATTTTTACAACTTTTACAACCATTATACCCTATGGGAGATTAATTTCCCAGTTTCAAAAATAATTCCAAGGTAAAGCATTGCAGACTAGGAACCAAAACATATTACCAAAATAATAGAGAAACTCAACTTTATTAAATACAGCAGATAACGGTTTCTTCTGCTGGACAAAGCACATGAACATAATAAATTTTCAGTCTGCAAGGGCTAAATATTGCTTATATGCAACACAAATAGGCATAGGTCAGAGAGGAATATTTTCTGGTGTCTCACTTCTCTTATTTTTTCCCCCCTCCAAATTGGTCCCTCTTCTAAGAAAAATACACAACAAAGGTCATTCTTATGAAAAGTGAAGATAAAAATTAAAGGCAAATAGATCTATTAAGTAGGTGATACCGCAACAGTGTCCATATTTTTCTCCAGCATGGTCAAAATAAAAAGAACAGTTACCATGAACCACATAGTACCTTGTTGAATTAGTCTGTTAAAAAAAAAACCCCAACACCTCAACCTTGCAGACATAGATTTGCACTAGTATTTTTAGCATGGTCCTTCCCCACCCCCATTATTGTATTAAAACTTACTCTACTCTAAGTTTTACACTTAAATATCTTAACTTTTAAAAAAATATTCTTTCATTAAGAAGACAAATTAAATTTAAGAAATATTCTTTCATTTGGAAAAAACCCCAACCTTCTAATCTATCAAAAGCACTTCAACAAGTATACTTGTTTAGGTGGCAAATTGACTGGCCATGCTCTGAGAAACAAGTCTCACTGAAACTGCACTTTCCATTGGAGTGTAAAGAGGTTTTATCATTTTTTTTTTTAATATTAGTTCAGTTAAAAAAACAATTACTTTCTTAAGGTCAGAATAAGGCTAACTGGAACATGAGGAAACAAAAAAGAAGTAGTATCAAAAAGGTTTCTTTTCCTTTTCTAAATCACAAGCAAGAAGCAGGAGTAAACTGTAACTTCTTGAGTGAGTCTTATGACAAGTCAGTTAATTTTATTGACTATAGATATGCATGGACTTCTAAATAGAAAGATGATGTTAAGT
The DNA here is from genome assembly GCA_013398295.1 of Chionis minor. Taxonomy (NCBI): domain Eukaryota; kingdom Metazoa; phylum Chordata; class Aves; order Charadriiformes; family Chionidae; genus Chionis; species Chionis minor. Next base: position 72,694 of record VZSF01008497.1, on the reverse strand, counting down.
ATTTTCTAGATAGATAAGTTACAGCTTTATTGAGCCACAAAAATCTACTTTCAAAAAATACACAGCTGGAAATATTTATATCAAAGAATTTTACAAAGCTCGTAATCTTTATACCACAACCCAATATCTTCAGAAAATTCAGTGTGGTCTTGACCAAACTATCCAAAAAAACCCTTTTGCCAAGTGCTTTCCAACTTAACATTTGAAGTTCACAGTTCTGTTAATGATACAAAGCAAGTCTCAAGTCCAGAATGAGTTTAATCACACACAGGGAGGAAATCTGTCCAGAAAAGATTCTGGCTGCATTGAAATAAACCATGTAATTTTCTCTCCCAAATTTTTACCCCTACAAATAACAGCTCTTTTGTGGCTTCCATTACCAGTCTTGGGACTTGTGCTTGTAAAGTTGCTATTGCTCACAGTGATTTTTTCCTCCTGTTCTGCTACTTGGAAAAAAACCAAAAGGGAAAAGTTTTACAGAAGTAGAACTGAATAAGCAAGAACACGCAAAACCAACCAATTACAAAAGTGGTATTAATGCTGGCTACCCAGTAACTTAAAATACAACTTCAGTAATAACTACTACGGCAGTACCCTATGTGATGAACTCTAGAACTTATTAAACAAATGTGTTTTTTACAATGTATTTCAGATCTGAAAAGAACAAAAGAAAGCAAAGGATGTATTCCACTGTGGACAAGCATGTGAAAAATAATTAGATTTCAGAAGAAGCACGCAGACAGTAAACAGTTAAATTCTGACTCCTGAGGGACGAGCTGTCATTCATTTAGTGCATACGTTATTACCACCTGCTCTCAGTGGATTAATAACAGGCATGCTTCTTATGATACCTTGATGCTTATAGGCCTTTTTCTATATATAAATAAAATACGTGCCAAAACCTCTTTATCCGTGTTCTCTCCAAAGAAGCTCACGCTGCACTTGACACTTCACATCCTAGAAAAAGAAAGCTAGAACAACAAACCTGCACACAATTAGGACAAATGTCTCAAATACCATCTTAAAACAGAACTGCACATATTCACGTGCATGCAATCCAGTGGGTACAGGCACTTTTCACTAGTTTTGCTTCCAGTTTTTCAGAGTTTAGGAGAAGAATCTGTTATTTTTAGCTTGAAACTGTAGTATTTTAAAACTTTTCGCCTTCAGTATTCAGTACAGCACGTCAGACAATATACCAAACCATACAGTATGCCAAAAACCCAAGGTATTACAGACCAAGCTCCCTTGTCAAAGGTAATTCACCCCACCTGTAGAGTACGTAACCCTGAAATACCAACTCCTATATAAAAGTTCTCAGCCATGAAAACTGGAAGCATAGAATTTTGCTGAGACATGGGTTTTTTTCCAATTTAAGTTATCATTCAACAGATTCAACGGCATTTATACTTATTAATGCTTATATCTTGACTTCAAATATGGGAAAACAACTGCCCATTTTTCTTGTTGGATTTTCTAAAAGTTAAGTCCACCATTTCTTTCCAAAAAGGCAGAAATTAACTTCAGTACCTTTCACTTCTTAATCCTTGTGAGCAATCTCGTCAATTTAACAAAATATTATAAAACGAGTTAACAGCAACACAAAAAAAAAACCCTAACAACCAAAACCTGAAGCAGTCGAGGATATTTCTGTTAGCAGTTTTAACTCTGAGGAAAAGAAATCCATTAATAACCTTCTGGAGAAAAGGACAAAACAATGCAAGATGAATGTGTCTACAGGAAACACTGTTACTGTATTTACATCAAAATAGCTCCTGCAAAAAAGAGACCACAGAAACAGTTACTGAAAACTGCACTTCTCAGTCATTCCTTTCCACCCAAAGAGAGATTCTTACTCTTCTTATGCTTTGGGAAGCTTTAATGCCTTCAGCAAGTTAGGCCATAACAAGCAGAAAGTGCTTCGGTGACACTGATGGCTCAAATTATTTCCCTCAAAAAAGAATTATATCAAATTGGGAAACTTATGAGAACATACTTTGAAACCGTAATAGAATTCCCCTGCAAAGCAAACATCCTTGTCTCTTACCAGTTTTCCACCACTGGCAGGTCTTTAACATTGTGGGCCTGTAAAATCAGAAAGTTTGGCACAGTTGGAATTTGAAGTCCCAGCTGCTGCTGTTTAAGAAGTCTTCCAATGTGAATTTATTTACAGGATTCATTTTTTTTTGGAAGTAAACACGTCACTGAACAAGACTGTACATAAACGGACTCTGCGAAGCCGCCCTCGCTCTGGGGTAGCAGCTCTCAGGTGCTTCACTCTGAACACTGACTGTACCCAACCTTTCCAGCACGGATCCTGTGCCGCTGACACAGAGGGAAGCTGCGAGTAGCCAGCTGAATTTAACTGCGTACAGCAGACAAGGCAGAAAAAAATAACTTTCTTAATTCTTGTATTTCTAGCTATCATTCCTTTACCAAACTCAAAACCACACTGCGCTGTAATCAGGGGCGGCCAGAAAAGCTAAGGTTAAAAATACTCAAACACTGTACACTGCGAAACTTTGCCGTGTCTATTTCACTCCTCTTCAGCCCAAAACGGAAGGCAGGAAGGCTATATTTTCGGGGGGAGGGTGGGAAGAAAATCACAACAACAGAAGTCTGTTTACACAATAAAAGTGAAAGGCAGAAAAACAAACACTAATAAAAGGGTTTAGCCTTTACTAAGCAGTTCAAGTGTGGGGTTTTTTTTCTCTACTCTAAGTATAAATGCCGACAGGGAGTTCAAAAACGGTTTTAAAATCTTAACGCTAAGGCACGGTATTTCAAGACCTTCCTCCGCTGTGACCAGTAAGGATTTTAATTGCATATCCGAACGAAGGCGAGTGCTAAAATTCCCTTCCACCGACAGTCGCCTGCACCGGCTGACGTTTATGTAATCTTTTACAAAAGCCACCATATTTCTGCGTTGGGCAAACCGGGCTGCGAGCGGCGTCTGCCCGCCGCTGCCGGGCGCCGCACTCGCCCCGCGCCCCCTCCCGCCCTCCCTGCCCAGCTACGAAGGCGGCCCGGCCCGGCCCCTCGACCGGCACCTCAGGGCTCGGGAACGGCCGTCCCGGCAAAGTTCTGCACGCCCACCGCCGCCGAGCTCCGGGCAGGCCCCGGGCAGGTGTGCCGCAGGCCTGCCAGGGAAGCCCTCCCCACCCCGGCGGCG